>CM031966.1:23832747-24012747 GCA_018749465.1 Paracanthobrama guichenoti
ATAACAGTAACTGTCTCCATATATCAATTATGAAAAGAGGCACATCTGTTTGATGACACAAATGTATGCAATCAATACATAAAAAGAACAATAATTTGGCGATAGAACGGTTGTAATCAGTGGGCCCACACACAATCTGCACTCGCAGAAGATTTGGTTCCAGAACTGGAACACTCTTCGTTCACCAAGTTCTACACATCCCCCAACCCTTTCATGCTAGATGATTAAATATTTGGGTTAATTTAATTATATTTTCAATACTCTACCAATGCTACCAATACTCTCAGCTCAGATTAACGCATTTTTCCCTTGCTTAAATCCATTTGATAGATTTCCCCACAAATCAATGCAGAAAATAATCCCCAGATTCCCTCTGGGCCTCTTCATCATTAAAACCTATAATGGGAAATTTTATTTGTCAATAAAATTCTGACATTTATGACATCAGCATCACTCCATTACGAATATTGTCCTGTGCATCCCCCAGCTATACATTTTACACCATTAAAAAGAAAAGAGATTTGCAATTACCAAAGTTCTGTTTTTAAAAGAGAGAATTCATTTAGGAAACACTGGTAACACTAGGTCTTATTTGTTAACATTAGTTTGTACATTAACTTACATAGAGAATGAGAATGAAGAGAATGAAGTCGTGTCGTCCATATTTTTTTATGGTCTATGGTTTGTACATGTACAAAAGTCTGAGAACAGATAGATAAATTGGAAAGAATATTAAAGAAAAAATGGCTGGACGTAGTCTCAGAAATTGCCTGTATATAAGCGCTAGTTCTAATTAAAATTATTCTCGAGTAATGAAGGACATTTTTCTAAAAACACCAAAATAATTCAACACAAAAAAGGAACTAAAAAAAAAAAATCTCTCCTTCACACAAGTGAGAGAAAACAAGTAGAGAAAGAGAGATGATAGTTGAAAGACGGATGGCTGGAGTGACAGATTGAGCAGTGAGTGAGAAGCACAGAGCAAAAACAGGTCAAAAACAGACTTAAAGAAAGTAGCAGCCAGAGAGAGAAAAAAGGTAACAGTATATGGATGAGGAGTAGAAGTAAGAGTGACAAGGGAGAATGAAGGATGAAACATTCTAGACCAACCCATTTCAGTAAAATAGGGCCTGGTGATCCTCTCCTGATTGATTTGGGGCATGGCCTGATCCGTCACCGCCCACACTAAACAAATACAGTGGACTAGATCATTAAATCTTATGTCTGACAGGTGGGCAAAACAGTTGTGAGTACAGCTGCTTAAAAAGCTCCCAGGAGAGTGTGTTGCTCTGTGCCTCTCTTTCTTTATCATTCTTGGTCTCCTTCTATTCTCTTAAGTAGCTAGTTGCTTGTAGTGCATACATAAATCAATGCCTTTAAGTAAACAGTCTAGCAAAATTAGTTTATCACATTCACGTCTGCACTTTATTCTCTGTCCTCATGTAAACTGGTCAAGGGTGTGTTCTCTAATACAAAAACACTCCTTCCACCACTAATCTAATTTTCTTAGTGTAATTACAGTATATCCCTCTAACATTTTGATGAAGTTTTATGGAGAGAGATAAGTTGATAAGAAAAGCATGAATGCATTATAAATAAATAAGTCACGTTTTATTCTTTTTATTTAAACTGTACAGGATGTTTCAATTGGACAGTGACTTGTCACGGTTAGTGGCTATAATGAAGTGCACGATGAAGGAGATACTCGAACAGAATTGAATCTAATAATCAACACACCAAACAGGAGAAAATCCAGGAGAATATACAACCACATTACACTTAGACCATAAACAATACAGGACAAAGAACAGACTGAAACTGAGGGCTTAAGTACAAAGAGCAAACAAAGGAGCTAACAAGTTAATTAACTAGGTACAGGTGAATAGGATGAATCAATGAAACACATAGGAAAACTAGGTCAAAGGAAAACAGCAAATGAACACAATGAAAATTAAGACAAAACAGAACATAACCCTGACATTACTCCCCCCTCCCGTGAGCTTTCACCAAAAGGAGTCCAACCGGGGAGGGAGGGCAGGCACCCTGGAATAGTGGTAGGTCACGGGCAAGTGACCAGGTCAGTGCCAGCAGGCTAGGGATCCGCCATGGAAGTGCTCCCTGGCTACCGTTCACCAAGTCAAATCATTTTGATATTTCAGTGAATTAGTTTGTTCAGAAAGCAAGGTTAAAACATCACATATCCCTCGGTTGATTAACCCAAACCTTATTCACTTGAGGTATCCAGGTTCAGTCAACCCAGAGTCTCCTGAGTAGGTACCTATTTTGAATAAGTACTTACTTTGCAACCCCTAAAAAAGGATGTTCTATATGAATGTGTGTAGTTTGATTGTAATCCGGACGTACTACATTTGCCATGTTGTCATGTGACCTAGATGCATCAGTTATGTCACTGTACTATCACTGACAAATCCTCTCCCATGGCCTCATGGGATAGTAAAGTATCCATCGTATGCACACTTCCTCAGAACCTCGTCAGAATAAGCAGGTAATCCGGGTACTTTTGTACTGTGTATTTGGACACAACTCTTGTCACATACTGTTTTCTAACTATATAGTAGGGAAGTACGTGGTTTTGGATACAGGCAAAGACATTCTCAATCGACGGTCTAAGAAGAAGTGCACCATCTGGCGCCATACTTCTTTTGTTTAAAGGTGCACTATGTAAAATTCTTTCAGTAAAATATCGAAAAACCACTAGGCCGGGGTTACATATTTTGTTCAATTGAGTACTTACAATATCCCAGATGTTTCCTGTTTCCTAGATTTTTAAATCGTAAGAAAATTGCTATTTTAACCAAGGAATCAGGACATGTGAGGGAGTCACCTGTCAATGGTGTCATATCTGCGTTACCCTCGGTTTCCTAAACTCTTTACTCTTACTGCAGTGTGTAACAAGTGTCATAGTAGCCGCTGAGCGAACGCACAGTGTAACATCATAACATTATTTTCACACACTCAAATGTATCTAATGTGATAAACAGAGCTGCGTTAACTGGCATAATAAAAGTCCCACTGCTCGCGTGTGTTGCGTTCATCTTATTAACAATCGCTCCAGCGGCCTTGCTCGGCTCCCACAACACTCGGTCCTGCTCTGCTTCATACTAAAGTAACGTTAATAATCGCATCCATGAACTTGATTTCTGCCCGAGTCCTATCCCGATTCTTTTCCATTGGCTGTGAGGTGAAGACTACATGTCCCAAGATTCTGCGCTCAAACTTGGCGTCATCAAACTATGCCTTTGTTTTGAATAGGCGACCTCTAGCGGACAGAAAAGTTACATAGTGCACCTTTAATGGGAACTTAAATTCTTAATGCATATCGCCACCTACAGGGCAGTTGTGCAATAATTTTTGCATTAATCTTATCTTTTTATCTTTAATCAGTTATATGTGAATACCTCTGAAGTAAACTAACGTGCTCCGCAGATTATGTTCAGAGAGTAAGTTGATATGGCTACATACATAACCTGAAAGTTACCTCAAGTTATCCGCTAACTGAGTAAATTTACCCAGGTAAGACGGTAAATTCTGAAGTAGTTTTGCAGAAGTCCCTCCCCTTTAACATACCCATTCCTGAAGGACTAAGGATTCATTCCACCTGTCCACATTAGAACTGTTGAGACATTTGCCCAAACACAACAAAAACAAACGCTGCTCTAAACAGTACAAGCCAGAATATGACAGCGCAGCACATTTTCAGAATTGTCTCATAACTTTCTCTTTCAGGAGTGCAGAGTAGCATTTCAGCAGTGGATATAATAAGGACATGTGACAACAGAGTTTTGGGGAATTTTCTGACATCCTGAGGGCTGCCTTTTCTGTCTGAAATGAGACAGGAAATGTGGAAAGCCTGGGAGAGAGATGGCTAGCAACGAGCAGGGGTGTCCAATCCAGCTCCTGAGGGGGGGAATTTGTCCTGCAGAGTTTAGCTTCAACCCACCCCAACAAACTGGCAAGTTTCCAGTATTCTGGAGTTCATTTTTGTTAACGTTAGTTTAAAATCAAGTTAAACTGAATGAAAATGAGAAATTTTTCCTTGGCAACTAACTGAAATAAAATAAGTTTACATGCTAACTGAAATAAAATATATTTATGGCGCATATTCAACTCTGCAAGATAGTGACCCTTCAGGACACCCCTGGCTAATATCAAACAACTAGTGCTGTGAGTATCAAGCTATCACTGGTCCTTGAAAGTACAACTTTAGCTTTTACAACATATGGCCACTTAATGTAGAATGCCAATCCTCCAAAAAAACTTTAACTTCATTGCCAATGTCATTTGAAGGCTCGAAAATTAAGAGGGATTGCACTGTAAATTGCAGACTAATTAATTTGCAAGTCCTCAGGCTCAACTTCAAAACAAATAAAACAAAAAAGTAGTTAACATGATACCCATATCCAGCTACTCTATCAAATTAGAGTTCACCCAAAAATTAAAATGGTCATCCTTTACTCACCCTCATGCCATTCTACATGAAATCTCAATGCTTTTTTTTTTTTTGCCCATACAATGACAGTCAATGGAATCCAACATTGTTTCCCTCTGATGTTCATTCTATAGGTAAAAACAGTTGAAGTGCTGTTCTGCTGAGGAAAGAAAGTCAGAGTAAATGACAGAATTAAAATTTTTAGATGAACCATCCCTTTAAAGAAATGCAATTTGAGAAGTTAGAAAGCACTGACAGCAAGCAGTAAACCCTGGCAAAAACCATTCAACCCCAGCCTTCAAATCCAAACCTATCGAATTAAATCAAACTGATTCATCTGCAAAATTTCTTTCTTGAAACCTCACTTAAGGTCAAAACTTTTCAGAGCTGGCTACATGATGTGCAGCAGATGTGAACTTTGTTTCTCTCTCTCATTCTGTCTACCCAGCTGACCTCTGTGCGAATGTACAGTTCTATCTGGAAGGATGGCGAAAATGAGTGTGGCAAATCCGCTGGGCTTTTCTCTCTACGTTTCCCCCAGTGTGCTCATTTCCACCCGCAGTGTGAGTTTACAGAAAGAGACAGGCCGTGTCCGAGCAAATGAGGCTGTTCTTTGGGACGGCGGTCGGCCCCCTACCAGGTGACATTTTGGATGGGTTAGTCAACGGCTGAGTGGAGCGACAGGAGCTAGGAGGGTAACGGTGTGTGCTCTATGCACAGTGAATATGCAACTGTCACATCTTCATTCAAACTTATATAACAATGTGACACTTTCTGGGGGACGAAGGGACAAAGCCTGTAGGTATACTTACTGTAGGTGACATTCAGACTGTCAGTATCCACCCTACACTCTTAAAAATAAAGTTTCCAGAACGGGGTTTTTGCAGCAATGCCATAGAAAAAACATTTTAGGTTACCCAAAGAACCTTTTAGTGAATAGTTCTTAAAAGAACCATTTTTTCTTAGTTGGAAGAACATTTTCTACTATAAAACAATGTTTTGTAAGGTTCAGTCTGTTTAGACTCCAATAAAGAATTCTTAAACAAGTAAAAATGTAGGGCGGGACTCCATTTTGTCCATCGGGAATTGATTGGATCTTTGTGGTTTGCTGTTGCTCTAATCTCATGTGAGTGACAGGCTGTTCTGCCCTCGAGCCAGTAAATGTCAACAGAGGAATCGAAGAGAAGAGAAATCGCTGTAAGGGGAATTTATTCTGATGAAAGATTACAAAGACTTAAAAAAAAAAATATATATATATATATATATATATATATATATATATATATATATATATATATATATATATATATATATATATATATATATATTGTGCAGGGATAAATAATTTATAATAAATGCTGCAACATTCCATATAGAAAAATAGGAATTGTCCATTTTAATTTCATGGTGATTTTAAGAGTGTAGCATGTTGCAATGTTTCATCATTTTGTTCTAGTCTACTCAATGAAAGCCTGAAAGGTGGTCTTATTGATCGTAAAGTACGTGAATCATTATCCAATTGATTGCGTGTGAAGCATACAATTAAAAAGAGCCTTTGGTTTAATCGAAGAGCTGGTTAATATGTGTAATGAAATATCATGTGGATTTTTTTATCACCCCCTTTGAGATTTATCAGAGTGGAGGGTGAATATTTGTCACCTGTCCCCCTAAGACTCCACTGCATCGAACGGTCAGTCGCATTTCGAATAAACACACAGGGTGCTAATTGTCTAAAAGACTCTGAGCTTATCAGCATTCTGTCTCTGCGCCTTTGGTTCAATACCATCAGTGAGGAGCTACAATCACTCTTATACAGTGGAGACGACACTCTAGTTATCTGATATCACGCTACGATTGGCCTATAATCGGCTTGCATTAAATGACATCTAAACAAATTGAAGGCAGCGGATTAGGAAAAATGCCTTTGATCAAATTCAATGATTTTATCATCTTCAGGACACTATTATGCAAATGATTTAGTGTGAGGTGTCATAATGCACGCTCTCTAAGCATCTACATGAATCATATTAAGTGTTATGAAGGCAATGACGTTACTAATGGTCTATTTACAGGCCTAAATAACCCTCAAAATCTTGAATGGTGGTATAAAGTTTAATGTCACGGAGAGGTGACTCCAAAACTGCAAATCTTGAGCACTTAAGCACTTAACCCTGGGTTGCTGCAAAGGGACTAATGGTGCAACTGAATCCCTGGGGCCAGTTGCATAAACATAGCTGACAAACTAGCAATTAGTTAGGGCTAATCAGTGTTTCCTTTTGTATTCAAATTAGACCAATCTACCTTTTTATGTAAATGACTTAAAATAGTTATGAATGGTCTTAAAGGGGACATCGGATGAAATGTTATCTTTTTTTTTTTTTGCATCTAGTTAGGTTTCTGGCTTGTCTGTCAGTACGGAAAAGCTGAAAAGAAAACACGCAGCCAGTTTGTTATGGGCTGTCTGAGTCTGTGTCATCCAGCGAGCTGTTTCAATTTGCAGCCGGTTTCTACATTAGTAGCTGGTTATTTGAATAAGATACGTAAGGCTGCTATTCATTGACTATAGCTCAGCCTTTAACACCATAGCTCCCATCAAGCTAACCTCCAAACTCCTGGATCTCGGCCTGAATCCTTCTCTCTGCCACTGGATTGAGGACTTCCTCACTGGCAGGCCTCAGGTGGTGAGAGTAGGCCAGTCCACCTCCACCTCCATCACCCTGAGTGTGGGAGCTCCACAGGGCTGTGTCCTGAGTCCCCTGCTCTACTCTCTCTACACGCATGACTGTTTGTCCACACACAGCTCCACCTCTATCATCAAATTTGCTGATGATACTGTTGTCCTGGGCCTCATTTCCAACAACAATGAGACGGCATACTTGGACGAGATGGAGCAACTAACATCATGGTGCCAGGACAACTGTCTCTCTCTGAATGTTGGCAAGACCAAAGAAATGATTGTGGACTTCAGGAAGAGACAGCAACGGACATACTCCCCCCTCATGATCAGCGGGTCACCAGTAGAGAGAGTGAGCAGCTTCAAGTACCTGGGTGTAAACATCTCCGAGGACCTGACCTGGACTGCTCACATTCAGACACAGGTGAAAAAAGCCAGGCAAAGACTGTACCACCTGCGCCAGCTGAGGAAATTCAGGGTTTCACCAGCTATCCTGAAAACTTTCTATTTAGGGGCGATAGAAAGTGTACTAACTCAGTGCATCACAGCGTGGTACGGGAACAGCACCAGTCATGACTGCAAAGCCCTGCAAAGAGTCGTGCGCTTATCCGAGCGTATCTCAGGGTCAGCTCTCCCGTCTCTGCAGGACGTCTACACCAAACGCTGCAAAGGTAGAGCTACTAAGATCATCAAGGACTCTAATCACCCTGCAAACCCTCATTTCACGCTGCTGCCATCTGGTAAGCGCTTCCGAAGCCCGATGGCCAAAACTGAGAGACTCAGGAGGAGCTTCTTCCCCCAGGCCATCAGACTCCTGAACTCAGTCACTTAACATTCAAGATTCAAGAGTTTTATTTGTCACATACACAGTTATATACAGAATATACAACCGGCAGTGAAATGTAAACAGGTCCGCTCCATGGACAGTGCAAATTCACAGTTAAAAACACAAGGAAGAAATTATAATAGAAATAGGATATAAAAAAAGTACTCTCTATATATATATATATATATATATATATATATATATATGTCTATATCTGTAGAATTATAAATAATCAAGTCAAGAGAAAAAAAGGTAACAAATAAGGATAAAGTGGAATAAAATAATTGAAGTAGACTTTGCAGTGAGTAAACTGTAGACTTATAAATATGTGGTTAACAAATGTATAAAGAGTATAATGTGCAAACAGGTTTATGACAGGTTGTTACACAGTAACAACGAGAACAGAAAGTGCAGTGCAATGTCAGTGTATCGATGTTTATCCTGAAGTGAAGTCACGTGATGTTAAGTGACTGAGTTCAGGAGTCTGATGGCCTGGGGGAAGAAGCTCCTCCTGAGTCTCTCAGTTTTGGCCATCAGGCTTCGGAAGCGCTTACCAGATGGTAGCAGCGTGAAATGAGGGTTTGCAGGGTGATTAGAGTCCTTGATGATCTTGGTAGCTCTACCTTTGCAGCGTTTGGTGTAGACGTCCTGCAGAGACGGGAGAGCTGACCCTGAGATACGCTCGGATAAGCGCACTACTCTTTGCAGGGCTTTGCGGTCATGACTGGTGCTGTTCCCATACCACGCTGTGATGCACTGAGTTAAAACACTTTCTATCGCCCCTAAATAGAAAGTTTTCAGGATAGCTGGTGAAACCCTGAATTTCCTCAGCTGGCGCAGGTGGTACAGTCTTTGCCTGGCTTTTTCACCTGTGTCTGAATGTGAGCAGTCCAGGTCAGGTCCTCGGAGATGTTTACTCCCAGGTACTTGAAGCTGCTCACTCTCTCTACTGGTGACCCGCTGATCATGAGGGGGAGTATGTCCGTTGCTGTCTCTTCCTGAAGTCCACAATCATTTCTTTGGTCTTGCCAACATTCAGAGAGAGACAGTTGTCCTGGCACCATGATGTTAGATGCTCCACCTCGTCCAAGTATGCCGTCTCATTGTTGTTGGAAATGAGGCCCAGGACAACAGTATCATCAGCAAATTTGATGATAGAGGTGGAGCTGTGTGTGGACAAACAGTCATGCGTGTAGAGAGAGTAGAGCAGGGGCTCAGGACACAGCCCTGTGGAGCTCCCCACACTCAGGGTGATGGAGGTGGAGGTGGACTGGCCAATTCTCACCACCTGAGGCCTGCCAGTGAGGAAGTCCTCAATCCAGTGGCAGAGAGAAGGATTCAGGCCGAGATCCAGGAGTTTGGAGGTTAGCTTGGTGGGAACTATGGTGTTAAAGGCTGAGCTATAGTCAATAAATAGCAGTCTTACGTAGTTCCCACTTTTGCTGTCGATGTGAGTGAGGGAGGAGTGGAGGACATGAGAGATGGCATCTTCAGTCGATCTATTGGGACGATAGGCAAACTGAAGAGGGTCCAAAGTGTCAGGAATGAAGGCGCAAATGGTGTTTTTAATGAGTCTCTCAAAGACCTTCATGACTATAGACGTGAGAGCCACTGGACGATAGTCATTTAGGCAAGAGGGTTTACTGTTCTTAGGGACAGGGATGATGGTGGATTTTTTGAAGGAGGTGGGGACCACAGATGTAGCGAGGACTCATTAAAGATAGATGTAAACAACCCGGTGAGCTGATCAGCACAGGACCGCAGAACACGACCTGAAATACCATCCGGCCCAGCAGCTTTCCTGGCGTCCACACGCGGCAGTGTGCTCTCGAACTTCATCCTCCGAGACAGAGATCACGTGATTGTTGCTGCTCTGAGTAATTTCCTCTAACGCGCCACTTGGCGGAGTCGCGTTCGCGGTTACAGTCAAAGCGAGCATAGAAAGAGTTTAACTCGTTCACGAGCAACGGATCAGCGTTCACCTCTGCAGAGGATTTAGATCCAAAGGAGCAGATGGACCTCAGACCTTGCCACATGCGCGCGAGTCGTTGAGTTGGAAATGAGACTCCACTCGGTCTTTATAACGGAGTTTTGCGGCTTTAACTGCTCGTCTGAGAGCATAGCAGGACGATCTGTATTCATTCATATTCCCTGAATGGAGACCGGCGTTGTAAGCAGCAGTGCGTCGCGTTCACTGCGCGTGGATTGAATTGTCCACCCACGGTTTCTGATTTGAGAAGGACGTTATTGTTATTGTTTGCGTGGCTTGCTCTGTAAGCGTGTTGATGAAGCAAAGCGCCACGTCTGTGAACTCGCTTACGCCAGCTGAACTCGCC
Organism: Paracanthobrama guichenoti; assembly: GCA_018749465.1. Lineage (NCBI taxonomy): Eukaryota > Metazoa > Chordata > Actinopteri > Cypriniformes > Gobionidae > Paracanthobrama > Paracanthobrama guichenoti. The sequence continues at coordinate 23,843,034 of CM031966.1, forward strand.
GAACATGTCCCAATCCACATCGCCCAGAGCTGCCTGTAGCGCGGTCTCTGAGTGGGGTGACCAACGCTAACTTCCCGCCTCACCGGGGTTCCTGGAGGAGCTTTTGTTTGTATTCGGGAGTGAGGAAAATGGCGGCATGATCCGATTTGCCAAGCGCTGGAAGTGACCGCGCTTTATAGGCGTTCTTAAACGGAGAGTAGCAGTGATCCAGTGTGTTTGCTCTCGTGTGGGGCAGGAGACGTGCTGGTGAAAGTTTGGCAGGACTTTCTTTAGGTTTGCTTTGTTAAAATCGCCCGCGACAATGAATGCCGCGTCGGGATGTTGGTTTATGACGCCGCTGGCAACATCATGAAGGCCAGATAAAGCCAGCGCTGTGTCTGCCTGCGGTGGGATGTAAACGGCGGTCGCGACAACCGCAGAAAACTCCCTAGGCAGATAGAATGGGCGGCAGATGATTGTTAAATGTTCCAGATGAGGTGAGCAGGACCGCGAGAGAATGGTGATGTTCCTGGGATCGCACCATTTCTTGTTGATCATGAAACACACTCCACCGCCTTTGGATTTACCGGCCTCGGCTGTTCTGTCCATCCGAAAAACAGAGAAGTTCTCCGACGGCGTCACAGCTGGACCGCGGGCGTGAGCCATGTTTCAGACAAACAATAGATATTACAGTCTCTCATGTCCCGTTGAAAACTTATCCTGGCTCTAAGATCGTCCATCTTATTATCCAAGGATTGAACATTTGCTAGAAGAATGCTCGGGAGAGGAGGTCTGAATGCCCTTTTCCTCAGTCTGTTACGGATACCAGCACGTTTCCCACGGTGTTTCTTTGTTCTACGCCGCTGGCTCTGTCCATTGTTCAACTCGGCGTTCCGAAGAATCTCAGATGGCCACAGAGGATCGGCGAAAGTGTCCTGAAACAGTCCAGTGTAGAGGTAACCAATGTCCAAAAGAGTTTTGCTGTCGTAGTAGATCAATGCAGATGATAAGTTTGTAAAAACTGAGAGTAAAAGAAAGTAAAATAGTAAATAAAAGCACAGTCTTCGCGGAGCGACCTGAGCGGCGACCAAACACAGCGGCGCCATTTTGTATTTTTTCACGTAACATCACGTGACCATCGATATACTGACATTGCACTGCACTTTATGTTCTCGTTGTTACTGTGTAACAACCTGTTATAAACCTGTTTGCACATTATACTCTTATACATTTGTTAACCACATATTTATAAGTCTACAGTTTACTCACTGCACAGTTTACCTCACTTATTTTTTTAACTTTTTTCTCCTACTTGACTTGATTATTTATAATTCTACAGATATATATATATATATATATATATATATATATATATATATATATATAGTACTTTTTTATCCTATTTCTATTATAATTTCCCCCTTGTGTTTTTAACTGTGAATTTGCACTGTCCATGGAGCGGACCTGTTTACATTTCACTGCCGGTTGTATATTCTGTATATAACTGTGTATGTGACAAATAAAACTCTTGAATCTTGAGATCACTCACAACTGCTGACAGACTCTGCCGTATTAGCACAGACCCCGCTCTGAGCGAGTTGTACACTGTCTGCCATTTTCTCCAGGCCGGAGCAGCTGTAGCAATTAGCTACAAAAAGTTTTGTTGTTGGATGTATGAGTAAACATAACATTCTCCCGACATCATAGCCGCTGAAGATGCAGTGGATTGGTTTTTATTTTTGAAGGGAAGACTGCTTTGTGAATGAGGGTCAATACAAAGGGACAATACAAAACACAGGTTTTGCTAAAAAAAACGTGTTACTTGTGGATGGATCAGTACCAACGGTTCATAAGGCATAATATCTGTATATACACCGATCAGGCATAGCATTATAACCCATCTAATATTGTATGACCTATCTAATATTATAATATATCTAATATCCTAATATTGTGTTGGTTCCCCCTTTGCTGCCAAAACAGCCCTGACCTGTCAAGGCATGGACTCCACAAGACCCCTGAATGCTCTGAATGACCCCTGAATGTTCTGATGCTCACGTGCCCACTGTTTACTGTTAGTTGTAAGGAGCGTTTTTGTTTAACTCAGTGTTTATGTTGATGATAATGCAAGGGAGAGAGAGAGTTTTAATGCTTCATCATTTGTGTGTTGTACAATAAACCTTATAAAACTCATCAGTAAAGTTTTGGTCATCATTCGCTACAACAGGCTTGTACTAATTGTGAAGCAATAAAAGCAAGATGGCAACATAATTTATAACGTAATTAAACTAAATTATACCTGTTCTGTCTCCATGCAGCATATATTCTTGTACTGACAGTCTCAGACATTTTTAGAGCGTGAGATTGTTCTGTTTTGTTGCCAGAGCATGACAGAGATCGTAGTGGATTTGAGCAAGAGCTCTTGATGCTCCACCCTCTGTGCCGGGAGCACCAGCTTATTTGCATTTTTGCTCACCCCCAAAAATTGGCAATTTTAACATGCTATAAAAATTATCTATGAGCTATTTTGAGCTAAAACTTCACATACACATTCTGGGGACATCAGAGACTTATTTTACGTCTTGTGAAAGGGGCATCCGATGTCCCCATTAAAAAAAAAAAAAAAATGAGATGACTAACTTGTAAGACTAGTCAAAGCAGTTTATGCAATCAGCCCTGGTTAGTGAGGGAGTGTGCCACAAAATATACAGCTGTTTTATTCAATTGACAAAACTTAGTGTTAGGATGCAGAGCAAAGGTGATATCTGTACATGCATCTATACCTGCAATGACAAAAATATAGGTATCAAGACAGTTGTGGGAGTGGCCTAAACAGGAAGTGTGTCAATACTATACCACTCAAAAGTTTGGGGTCAGTAAGATATTTCAGACGTTTTTAAATGAAGTCTCTTATACTCACCAAGGCTGCATTTATTTGATCAAAAAAGGAAAAGCGACAACAGTGAAGGACGAGAGAGGACCAGGCCTGGATTTTTCACTGTGTTTTATGGTTTATTATGTGTGTGTGTGCGCAGCAGTCATCCATGAGGGGCTGTCGCGTTGTGTTTGTTTATTTTGATTTATTAAAGTTGTTCGCAGGTTCCCGCCTCCTTCTTCCCATAATAACTAACCTTACTACAATTATATTTTGCTAACTCTGTGACAGTATTATAAGAATCTTGAAGGTTCTTCTCTTAAACACCCAATCCAATGTCATATGCAAATACTCTGCTAGAAGACAAAGGATCGTAACTCCTTATTGGCTCACTCGCCTCCCACTTTAAAAGATCACTGATCACAATATCACGGGTGGATTTCTGAGTAATTCTGATGTGAAGATGATGCTAAACTAGAAGTATATAGAAGTATATTCTATAGGACCCCTATCCTCTCACTCCAACTGGATCTCTCTCAGGACAACATCAGCAAAGATCAACTGAAGCCTCAACAAATTGCATCAGGACAGTTTTATTCAAACGGGCGAGACATGCAAGTATCAAACTTTATTCATTATTTGATACATTAAGTATCCCTATACCCCTTTTAAAGAAGGGTATGTTAGAGAACCAGCTGGAGTCAGAGGATCTTTGGCCTGGCACAAACTGCTAAATCTGATCTGCTGAATTTTAAACAATGCTATAAATTGTTTCCACCAAGCAGTAAGGTTCAATACAGTTCAGTACCCAGTTTTTGCAGTTTCCATTGTCAGAAGTTGTCAATGGAATTCTGAACCACACCGTACCACTTTTTTGGCACCCTTCCATTGGGGTACTTAGCACAGTAGTCTGATACTAAAGGGTGGAGCTAGACTCACTGCAGAACATTGATTGGTTGACAGAAAATTGTCACTTGCTTTTTCAGCTGTGTTTTCCTTGCAGCCTGCAGCCTTGGCTCAAATAAAGTGTGTCTTCTGCCACATGCCGAGAAGCAAGAATAAGAATAAGATCTCCTGTATGTTGTCCATTGATGTTTTCTGTCGCTTTCTTCTTCGCGCGAGAATGACATTGATCGCTACACCACGCCTATCATAAGGGTACTGTTGGTGGTGGAAACACAAGCCGGATCAGGGTATACTGTCCCGAATTGTACTGTACTGTACCGAACCGTTCCGCACCACTCGGTGGAAACGAGCCATAAGTGTTTAGTCTAGTTAATAAAGTCTTGTTTGTGTCACATGTAAAGTTGTATGAGAATATACTGAGAATCATGCAGATTTTGGCTACATGCTCTGAGTAGTACTGTACATTAAGAAAGTTATTCCCCTTACCCCGGAAATTAACATTTCTTAGAATTAATAATAAATTAATACTGAGCGTTTGCTGGGCGAACATTGTTGATTGTGGTATTAATTCTGCTACATCAAGTTAATTCTATTAACTGATCCAAATATTTATAATTAATTATAACGAGTTCATATTTCCCTTGAGCTTTCTACAATAATAATGATTAGAAATTGAATGTATTTCATATTCTGAGACAGGCAAAATAAAAGGAGACCGCAAGGTCATAAGCCCTGTGAGGAGCCCATTCTAAAGGTTCGTTTTCCTCTCTGCCCTTTTGAGATAGCAACTCGTTAATTGGAAATGATTTCCGCTCAGGCTTAAGGAGAGACCTCCCTTTGTTCCTGCATCTATCAACACAAGCCCAGGCTCAAAGTTATCTGCTTGCACAAGAATGTATCTGTCAGAGAAGCAAAGTCTTTTCACCACTGAGGTTAGATCACACCACTGATGCCTAGCGATAAGTCTTGACCTAAATACAGTACCGTGATGCAACAAATACAGTATAACTGTGGCTTCACATACATTGCAGATGACACTGTGCATGAATCTACAGAAGACATTCAGACAAAAATGAGATTCAGCAGGGTTTTCAAACCGCAAAAGAACCTTTATGGAGAAAGTGCTTATGTTAATGCAATGACACAGGCACAGCGATTTGAGTTGCTGCTGAATGAAGTGAAACGAAAAGGTGACGCTTCCAGTCCTGAAAGCATCAATGGCCCATTTAAGACAGGGCTAATTTGCATAAACATGAATGGTTTAATTTCCAAACTCTCTCTGTACATCACAGTATATTAAAAGTGCTGAAACATCTATTCCATACATTGTACTCCATTAAGATGTAGAAATGGAGATTTTTCATTTGTTGCTATTGAAAGTAATTCAGTTGCAAATCAAATCACTTTGTTGTGTCAGTGCATTTGATGTAAGCAGTTGGTGGCCTCTGTTAACTCACCCACTCGGCGAGGAGAGGGAGGAAGGAAAGGAATTATTGGAGCTTTGAGAGCATTTCTTTTGTGTTTACTTCAGAAAATTGGGCCACTGGGAATTCAAATAAAAACTACTTCTCAATTGAAACGTTATTTTTCATCCCATCTCCATGCAAATTCTGACACGATTTGCTCTGTGCCTGACGTAATAGGTGCTTAATTTGCATTCAAGACGTTTCACGCAAAAAACACTGAGAATAATTGTCAATTGTTCCTGACTGCCGGTGTTGATCATCGGACAACACGGGACATTTCCCGCCGAGCAGTCGAAAAAGAATTAATCTTGCTTCCTGGTAAATTAGAAACTGATAGAGGAACACAGACAGGAAACTGACGTGAGCTGAAATATTCTCTGTTTTTAATTTAACCTACACGTGGAGAGGGCTGCTGAGTGGTTTTGTCAATTAATGGTGCAAAAAGGTCATTGTGAAAACTAATAATTTATGAATATTATGCTAATTGAAGTTAGTCTAGGTAACTGTTTCACTAGTCTAATGTTGCATACATCATTTCCTGCATTTTCTGTCACAATATTGAGCTGCAATGTAACATTTTCACACAAGATCATGGAGAGCAATTCTATAACATACATTTTAATACAATATGATGTATTAGTTAATGATAAAATATGAAAGCAGATGCCTTAATCTACACTTTTGTTGCGGAAATTCACAAACAACTGAATTGTTTATTTGCACATGCTGTTTGCGTTGACCCTCATCACTCCCTCGCACTTTGTAACAAATCCTTCCCTCGCTCATCAAAAATAACCAAAGTTTTTTTAAAGAAATTTTTATTTCATGTTATTTCTCATTTGATTCTATTTTTTTAAAGAAATTGTTTTTTATTTAAATATTTACCTTTAAATTACTAAATTTGATTATTTTTAATTATTGATTTGATCAATAAATAATAATTTTAACACATTCTTTCAACTTAAATTCAAAATAACTCACAATTTCATGCATAACCCTTTTAATTCAGCTCAAAGATATCTTACAATGGGTGTCTTTGCCGACCTCTTTTGGAAAATATTTCATAACGCTTGCCACTAGATGGTAGCCTGGTAGTACCAGACTCTCGTACATTTCATTTGTAAGATTGTATGGCCACTGTCCATTGACAAGCGTTAACTTCCTTGAAGGTGGGTGCTCTGTTGAAGTTTAAAACCTGAGCCACTCTGGATCTGCCATAACCAATCGCTAACATTTGGTCGTGACGTATGTAATGTCTACAACTCAAACTAGCGCACGACATCAACGTCATCGTTCTCAGCCACTCCCTCTGTCCGCTGATTGGACTGGTTAAATTTTGGCTGGAGAAAACCAGCGAATATACCGCAAATCCAGACGATGTACTGAAGGAAAATGAAAATTGAGCGGAAGTACGTAGGAGGGCGGAGCCAGGCTAACTAGATGGCCTTTATACAGTAGCTCTATATGGAGCAAATGAGCTGTTCCACTGGATCCTAAAGTCAGTTTCTCTTAAGTATGCATTCAGATACACATGTAGACATTATAAAAAAAAAAATTTTGGTAAAGTTTTAGAATTTTAAGTTTGAATTTTGAGCATTTTTAGGTTTGTCTATGTATACTGAAGCATTCCTCGCATTCCATTTATTACTAAGGGGGTCAAATTGACCCGTGAGGGAAGGATTTATTACTTTTTTAAAATTTCAACCACAAAACTCCTCGAATCCAGTCAATTTTTTGTGTGTGTGTATTCGTGGCTCAAGTACGACAATAGTCCTACGGTCTTGGACCATTCAGATGAGCACTCAAATAAAAAAGAAAAACTTGAATATATTGTTTTTTAAATTTGGGGGTCAAAATGACCCGAGGGAAGGATGAGAACAAATTATTCACTAAATTAATTATCTAAATCATGTAGCAAAATAAATTAATTGCAAATAAAGCAAATAAATTGATCTGAAAATGACGTAGCATTACTCAGTTACTTGTAAGAAAAGCACTTAATTCATAATTTAAGTAATCAGTTAACATCACTGAGCCTGGCCAATTTGCAACCGGTAACACATCCAAGTCTCTATACAAATCACATAATGGTCTGTAACATTAGGCATAAAGCTTCTTTGAAATCAATAACTCATCAGCTGTAGTAGACAGTAATGGCTTTGACACCTACCTGTGTGATAGCCTGTAGAAGTTTGCCATAGCTGTAGACAATCACGATAAAAGGGAGAATAAGGCAGAAGATAAACAGACAGATAATGTAAGACATGTTGTTGGCCGTCCTGGCGGCCCAGTTGACACTGCAGGTGGTGCCGGGACCCTCCGGACCGTAACAGCTCCATCCAAACAGTGGCGGAAGAGTCCAAACCATGGAATATATCCAGGAGAAGGCAATACCCATGGCTACCTTTCTGTAATTGGTAGAGTCGGCCTGCGTGGCCCCCATCATGGTGCAGTAGCGCTCGTAAGAGAGCACCGCCAGGGAGATTAGTGACACGACGCCTGTGCAAACAGAAGAGAGATACAGACAAAACAACGCTCTGTTATGAGTAATAGCTGCGGTCCTGGGTTGCTTACAGTTCCTTATTGTCTTTGAGGGTTTGTTTACATCAAGTAAAAGGCCAAATCTGTAGATTTATCGCATACACTGCAAACACACATCAAGCTCAATGCTGTGGGTTTACCTTGCTTAACAGGAAAAAATGAGAATATAATGCAGAAAATACTGTCAGTCTTTTACATCAAAATTTTATTCAATGCATTAATTGGTTTCACTGTAAAATTTACTACAGTTGTTTCAAAGTAAATCATACAACAATGTTTTGCATCTGTAGCCTTTTTCAATAACTTCACTGTAAAAAAACGATTGTAATTTTAAAGGTAAATCACTGTAAAAATGCTACGTAAAGTTTCCTTATTCTATACAGGAAAACTGAAATAGATCTAATGGGACATTTTAAGTTCTCTTAAAACAGCAGTGAAAAACCGTACACTGACATTCCCAGAAATCTTTGTGGCACTTCACATTTGAAATAACTGTTTCTTTTTTGTTTTTTCTTATTAGTTATGTACTTTATGGTTTTACGCTAAATCGTATGTTGTGAAATTAATGTTTGTTGCATTATTATAGTGTTGCGTGTTACCATGATGGTGTTTTGTATTTGTGTTTATTACACTGTGCACCTTCTACGTACGGTATTAGTATTTACCTCAGCTTGTGGAAAAGTTACTTGTATTGGACTTTGATTCATCATGTGGCTTTTTCTTTTTTTACGGTGCCATAAGTAATAAGAACCAGAAAGTATACTACATACTACAAAGTGTTATTTATCTTATTGAGTTCCTCTTCAGAAAACCTGCTTTAGTGCTGTTGTTGTTAGAGGAAGCTTAGTTACATTGGTGATTTATAGTCTTATAAGAACTGAACAAGGCAAGCATCCTTATCAGTGCACTACACAATACACATGCAGACAGCTTTTGGTGCATCTGGTAAGGGACACTTCTGTTTTGTTGTGCACTCCTCCTCTGTCATTGTACAGTATACTGTTATTTGTGCTGGCAAAACCAAAACCAAAAATAAAAAAACTCAGGGGGATCTAAAAATATCTCACCTCAAACTGAAGGCAGCTATCATGTCCCTGCCATTTTAACTGTGAAGAGCAGGTTCACACTCATTTGAGATGTGTCTAACTGCAAAGTCTCTTGGTAAGGCACAAAGGAGTGTGTATTATTACGATCAAGCCAAATGTATTGCGAACTAGTGCCAAGTAAGGGTTTCAAATGTGCTGATACCAAGTTGATACTGCAATAAACAATAACAAAACAGAGTACAGACTCAATTCAGTGCATGATCTCTGAACTCTAGAAACTACTTTTATTTGTAGCAAACAAATACAGGATTATAATAACATAAAAGTGTCAGAAGTTGCAACCCTACCATATTTATTATTCGAATTTAAGGGTATCATTGAAAATTCTGTCATTAATTACTTACTGTGGCGAGGTTGACGAGTGAGAGAAACGTGGGAGGAGCAAGCGAGAGGCATTCCTCTCATGGGGTGAGCTCGGAGGCATTGAAAGATGAGAGAGGATCAGGCCTGGACTTTACGGTGTGGTTTGTTTATGTTTTATTACATGCGTGCGCGGCAGTCGTCCGTGAGGGGCTGCCGCTTTTACTTTCAGTTTATTTATTAAATTCTTTAAACGTTCGCCGGTTCCCGCCTCCTTCTCAATCACGCACGGTCTAGCTCGCTCCTTCTACGCCACACTTACCCTCATGTCGGAACTTTGTTAACAGTTTAAATATTATTAATTAAAGCCTTTCATATGGGTGTATAAACATTAAAACGTTTAGTACTTTCTCTGCTTGTAAACAAAGTTCCTCGCTTCCAGGTCATATGTCAGAACGCCAACTTACGTCATATTCTTCGTGCGTCATGGTGTGTGAGTTCACGTCAGAGGCCCAGACGGAAGACAAGAGTAAAGTTGAATGAAGTCGTTTTATTTTTATTTTTTTTCGAGCACAAAAACTATTCTCGTCGCTTCATAAAATGATTGTAGAACCACTGTAGTGAGATGGACTTTTTAACAACGTCTTTAGTACCTTTTTATGGGTCTTGAGAGAGGAAATGTCATTGCTGCCAATGGTGATATAAAATATCTTAATTTGTGTTCTGAAAATGAACAAAGGTCTTACGGGTGTGGAACGACATGAGGGAAAGTAATTAATGACAGAATTTTCATTTTTGGGTGAACTAACCCTTTAATTGAGCAAAGAAACAAGGACTCCACAAAAAATAATGAAGAGGTCAAGTCGTGATGTTTAGGTTTTTTCACAGATCAGAGTTCACCAAACTTTAAGCAGTGAAAGACAAAACTTTTTCACATGCACTTGTGTTTCCGGTCTCTTGCAGAAACTCTTTGGGAGATCATTTCATGAAACTGATCTCCCAAAATCCTGCCATCTTAACCATAAAGAAAGCTTCTTAGAAAGACTGCTCAAATTGTTCAAAGAGGCTATAAGCTTGAATATTTAAACTATAAGCCTATGTTAATAGTCATATTTCCCTGTGTGTGTGTGTGTGTGTGTGTGTGTGTGTGTGTGTGTGTATATATATATATATATATATATATATATATATATATATATATATATATATATATATATATATACCTACACTATGTAACATCTGGATGAAGCTATGTCTTCATGAGCCTGACAATGTGTTTTGCTATACTGATGATTCAAAGTATAGAGACTGAAATTTCTTACACGTATTAGCATTGTTAGCACTTTTATCAGTGTAATTTATTCAAGGGAAATAATCCATGAAACAAGTCTATAGTCCACTGGTTACAATTAACATCATTATGGCATTAGACATTGTGAACGAGTAAAGAAACTTATATCATATGCATGGCGGTTCCTGGTGAAAGCTAATCAGGAAGGGGAGTAATGAGCCTTTTCAAAGCAATGAGAGGCATTTGTCATCAGGCTTTCAAGGAGTGGAACCGATTACAGAGCTTTTCTCCATAAAAGCACACTTAGGTCTCCCATAAACGTGGTTTTATTTAACCAATGGTGATTCATTCTGCTTTGTTTAGCCGAGGTCCCTGACCGGTCATTTAGGTTTTGACAATTACAATGTCGGCAACATTCTTTAATTACTTGCGCTTAGTTTATAAGCACTGATGTAAAAATCTGTTGTCATATAATGCAGACCAATTTGATCTTAAGGGCTGCTGGCACCACAAAAGTGACGCCTGTTAATTAACAACAAAACAGCTATTCTACTGACTGGAAACTCTACACTCATCATCTCTGCCCCATCAGAGACTGTGTTATGGGTCAAGTACAGGACAGCACACATCTCTTTTCCCTGACTACAATTCTCCACGCCTGCAGGTCAAGTGCTAAACCCCAATCAGGAAAAAAGAATCCACCTCTGCCCTCACGTTTATCTAACGTCTTTCCAATTATGGAGACTTATGGGTCTTTTCAACTGCACACTGTAAGTTTTCATCATCTTTGTTTCCAATTTATGAGTTTTTAACTCATTTAATAGTTCCAAATTTATTGTCCTCATCAGTAAATCAATTAAAACTGATTAGTTGACTTTGTTTTTTTTACATCCCTACAAAAATGTACTACGCACCACCACGTTATGGTATCAGATGGTAATACTTTCATGTACTTTGGAAAAGTACTTCATGCAAAGAATATCATAGTATGAATGAATGAATGAGGCATTTATATAGCGCTTTCATATGTACTACTGTACACCCAAAGCGCTTTACACTCATGTCAGGGATCTCTCCTCAACCACCACCAGTGTGCAGCATCTACTTGGATGATGCAACGGCAGTCACTGTACAACGGCACCAGTGCAGTCACCACACACCAGCGATAGGTGGAAAAGAGAGAGGGTGATAGAGCCAGTTCAGTGGATAGGGATAGTAGGCCAGTGGATAGTAGGCCTATTACTGTGCTACATTTCCTGAAACATGGTACTACCACTTTTTTTGTGTTTGTGCAATAGGTGCACAACATATGTTCCATAAACTATAGCACATAACCAGTACAAGGAGTTTAATCTGTCTACAAGAAAACATCATTTTAAACTGATTGCCATCTATGGGCAGAGGGGAGTTACATCCTGCTGTCCTATTATGTGTAAACATAAAGGCTATGTTGGATTAAGCGGATATGATGTTATATTACAGGTGCATTCATTTTTGGATTCTGCTATGAAGAAAAACATCTAGAAACTGCACGTAAAAGAAATAAAACATGAAAGGATAGAATCACAAAAATGTCAAGTGTTGAAATCGTTTTCATAAAAAATGTCAATTTCAATTATATATTTTTAATACAAAAAAACATACCAAACAACGTTGGTGGGACGTTGTATTGTAACTGTTAGAAATATTTGGGTCTTTACTGCAATAAGCATTCCAACTCTATTTATTTATGAAGACAGTTTACCACAACTGCAAACATTTAACTTAACTTAGTTGCAATTGTTCATATTATTTCAACTTTTGAAATGAAAAAGGCGTAGAGTATATGCCTGGCGAAAAAAAAACAAAAAAAAACATTCAACAGCAGTGCGAGCACGAGTCTGACAGGAGGCTTCGGAAGTGAGACGCTTTACCTCACGAGAAATAATACCAATAATTTGAATAAAACGATGTAAATAACACGATAGCTTTTCTGATAACATTAAATGTATGGGTTACCTAAAGCTAAAGAGGATTTTTTTAAGAAAATACGACTAGAACGCTGGTATATGTCGGTTATTCAAATGGTCATAGTCATGACTAGTTCAAAACGACAAGTTAGCATGAAGAAATATAAAAATAGACTTACATATCCTCTTTCTCACACTGTTCTGTTACTCGAAAGACATTGAAAGGCGAGGTTCCTAAAGCGTTACAAATGGAACGTGCTAAAAAAAAACAATTCTGCTACGTGGAAATACACATTTAGAATGTTAAACATCTGTCGTATTAAGTAGCCTGTCATAACACTTTCACGATTAAAACGCGTGTTACAATGTAGCCTGGCTTGCGATGTGTGATTCAAAAGTACCAAACTCTGGCAAGTGCATGCAAATCCAACTTTAATCGATTGATATCGCTGTAACACACAGACTTACCCAGGCATGAATTGATGAAGCCATACCACACGCATCCCGCGCGTCCGATGAGCCACCGTCCCTGCGTACTGGCGGCGAAGCTGAACGGAGTGCCGAGGACGCACACGAGCAGATCACTGACTGCGATGCTCACCAGGAGATAGTTCATGGGCGAGCGCAGCACTTTGTAGCGACAGAACAGAATGAGAACGAGCGTGTTGTTGAGAAACCCGAAAGTTCCGATGAATCCAAGGCACACCGCGACCACCAAGTGTCCCGTCGGACTCAGAGTGTGTGCTGAGTGATTCTCATCCAAATGCGCGCTGGTCCCGTCACCTCCTCCAGCGCACCACGCGCAACTCACGTTGGACTCAATCATTGCACCATTAATTATGGCTTATGTAAAGGATTTAGTCAGTTTGGTTTTGAAACGAGAGTCTGTGCTTTGTAAAGTCGGTGGAGGGTTTTCTAACCCATTATTTCAGTGGGACTGGAGTTCACCAAACGCTAAATGCAGATGTACATTATTGCCACAGATAGAGGTTTCAAGATGTGGTCAAGCCAATTATGCCCCTCCTTGGGATGAATGGGAGTTTTTATTACCCCCCGCCTAGCTGACGTCTACGTCTCAAGCCACCGATCTTCATATGCCAATGTGACTCGTTCCTCTTTCGTTTATCACCCTTAAAGCCATTCCTTATTTATTCACTAAAAATGCTAATTATAGCTTTAAAGGGTTAAATAGGTCAAGTCATACTGGAATCTACAGTACAAGAAAAAACGTGCAAATAAGAAGGTATGTTATATTTGAACCTGAAAAATACTTAATGAAGCCAGGTTCATATTTATGACATAAAACGAGCTATGAAGCATGATTCTTACGTTACCTTGTATTGTATTGCTGCAACATGGAAACTTGCTTTATAAAATGCACTAAGCAGGTGAACTAAGTCTGTTGAATGCTCACACAAATGCAATAGCTAAAGCACAATACAGATTTATCAGCAAATACCTGCAGTTTTATGATTTTTTTCTCATTTTAATATGGTTGAGTTACCTTTCTCTTTCTCCAGTGAGGTGTACATGACGCATGTGGTAAAATAAAAATTAACTGCTTTTATTCACGTAAAAAAATATTAAACTGGACAACCTCTGTATAAATCCATTAGACTGCAACATAAAACATTACTTTTAAGGGTCAGAGGTAAAAAAAAAAGAAGAAAAACCTTCACTGTACTTTTTACCAATTTGTTGTTGTTGTTGTTGTTGTTAATTTTCACAATATTACAATAGTTTTCATTGTTAAAAACATTTATATTAATTACATTAATTGTATTATAATTAAAGCAGTTAAGAGATTTTAATTCTACGCCAAGATAAACTCTGAAAAAGCTTTGAAACCCATAGTAAAAAACCTCAATGAAATTATGCTGTTTTAATATAATGAAATCTTTAGTAATCACATCAATTATTGTATTAAGATTGTGATACATTTTTCTAAGTAGCAGCATACATCAGCTGTCACCTAAAAAATATGCATATTGTATGCACATATATTACATTTTTCATAATTTACTTAAAGGGATAGTTCACCAAAAATGAAAATTAGCCCATGATCTACTCACCCTCAAGTCATCCTAGGTGTATATGACATTCTTCTTTCAGACAAATAGATACCCCTGTTTTTCATACCCTTCATTTGTGGAGTTTATTTCTGATTGTTTATCAGCTTTTTGGTTGCCTGATCAATCATTTCCTTTCTAAACATATATTTACCTCTTAAAGGGAATCTTTTAAGAGGTGAGAGGTCAGGAAAAGCAATTTTCTCTCCCTATTTATCCATCTTTTCCACAAGGGGCATCAGTGAATTGCTCCGCAATCAATTCTATTGATGTGGGATTCCATTGTGTTTTGTACCACTTATGAGGTCCAAATCTATAAGCGAGGTTTTCAAGAAAAGTAGAACATCTAAGTGGAGTGGACTGTGCTGCAGGTCCATTTTCAGCATGGATCCAAAGAGATCCATTCTCTGTATCCTGCATTAATTAATCCCATTTGATACATTTTGAACCCATTTGAAGCTCAAAATAGAATCTTAAAAAAATTATTTGAGCAAAGTCAGGTTTCTTACCATCATAAAATTGAAAAGACTTTTATGGGGAATTCATGAAACTTTTCTATAAAAAATCCTCATAAAACATGGAAACCCAACGTGTGTGATCACCAGAAGACGGTCTTTAAAAAGTAAGATCCCCATAAACTGCATGGGTACCCCACAGCAATATTAAACAAACTGTGCAATAAGATTAGGTTAGGTTAAAAGTTAAATCAACACTGAGATAATTAATAAGCTTACTGAAAATCACACTTTTGCTGATCAGCACTATGAAATGTCATGCACCACAATCTTATCCCTCAGAAAGCTAAATAAAAGGAAAAGCCATGAAAAAGCCAGCACCCACTCTGTGCAATGCAGGGGACATTTTTGAGCCCTGAACATTTCTCCTAATCAAACATTCTTTTATCTTCCACCAGAGGAGCTAGAGATCTGTATATTCTATCCCCTACCCCTATCCATACCAATCACAGAAAACTTTCAGCATTTTTACATTTTACATTTTTACATTTTCTTCAAAACATGTCCCCACAAGATCAAAACTGACTGGTATTACTATCTTTGGAACATTTGGTCACCATAAGTATACCAGAAGCACACGCACGTGTGTTTTGATGTTTTATGGGGACATTCCATAGACATAACAGGACACCTACCCATCTCAGGAAACGTTCTGCATTTTTACATTTTCAAAAAACATCACGTAGTATGATTTATAGAATGTCCCCACAAGGACAAAGATTTCGGATATTGCCATCTTTGTGGGGACATTTTGTCCCCATAATGTAGGGTATACCTGGACCACACACACACACACACACACACACACACACACACACACACACACACACACACACACACACACACACACACACACACACACACACACACACACACACACACAATTAATTTCCACAATAATATGATTCTTGAGAACCAAATCATTATAATGATTTCTGAAGGATCATGTGACACTGAAGACTGGAGTAATGATGCTGAAAATTTAGCCCTGCAATCACAGGAATGTTACATTTTAAATATAAATAAATGAGAAAATATTTATTAAATAATAATATTTCACAATATTACTATTTTTACTATAATTTTGATTAAATAAATGGCACCTTGTTGAGCACAAGAGACTACTAAAACTAAACATTTGAATGCTAATATATGTGAATGGTCCCTTTAATAACTCTCAAATCACATAACTAAACATCTAAGCCTGATAAAGATCTAAAGTGAGTTTGAATGAAACAATGACACGGTAGGGGTGAAAAGCAGCTAGGGTACTCATTGATTTTCCGTATACGTTTTGATCTTTTGTCCATACCCATTATTTCTGAAAGTAAACAACAAATCTCCTTGCCAAAACTTTTTTTCGAATAATGTTGGGATGGCAAGGCAACACCATTACACAAGAAATCCATCCCTCCAGTGTGCTATCAGCTGGGAGGCTGCAGTTTATTGAATTTGCCCTGTGTGCTGTGCGCCGCTGAAGGTCGTAATTATGAAGTCTGATTAGTTCATATGGGTGGACATGAGTGAGGTGAAGAGGTCTCAGGATAGAGTGGGAATTTTTTTTTTTATAGTCTTGCTTAGCTTCTTCTCTCACACATTAACCACACGCATGAACATACATTCATTCAAACACAATCACACCCACATAAGCTTTATAGATTCAATTTGATTGTATTCACCACAACACCATAGGGGTCCTACTTTCTTGAAGAAATCGAAAGCCTGATAATGAGAGTGATACAAGTATGAGACAACAATAAAATAACACCCAAACACCTACAGAGAGGGATGGACTGAGACTAAACAGGGGGGAGGGACTGCTAGAGATTCACAATATGGTACCATATTGGTTATTGTCCATTATTACAGATTTCTTAAAGCCACAATATGTAATTTTTCGCCACAATATGTAATTTTTCACTGGTTCGCAAGGTCATTTATTCAAAACAAAGGCATATCTTGATGACACCTTGATTTCACGGAGCTTTTATTATGCTGACCACTTATAAGCTATATAACAATCATTTGTTTTCTGTCGATGAATGTATTCAAACAGTTGCTCGCCTGCCTAATAAAACACAATATATTAAAGCGTCTCTGGTGTTTTCATGGTTTCTACAAAATAAAACGAGGGTAACGCGGGTATGATGTCATTGATAGGCGACGCACGGACACGTTCGGTGTCCTGGTTAAAATTGCTTATTTCTATGGATTTAAACATTCTTGGAAACATTTGGGATAATGTAAATACACAAGTCAACAAAACATTGTTCCAGTGGTTTTTGGATATTTTAATAAAAATATCTTACATATTGCACCTTTAATTTTTGGTAAAAAAATATTAGATATTTAATTGTGCATGCTCATCTTTATCATCTAAAGTTAATCTTTAAAAACATAATGAAGTAACACTGATACATGTAATCTGTAATCTCCAAATGAATATTCATGTCATATCAATTTTTCATACTGCACATTTTAATTAATTTAATTTAATTAATTTTAAATGGTTGATTTAAGTTTGTGTTTTATTTATACTTAATTTTGACAATATAGTACTGATTTTAAAATCAGTGACTAAAATGAAAATAATTACACTATGACCTTCACTATAAACTTCCTATTCATCAAATCTTGAAAAAAGCATATCAAGATTTCCACAAAATTATTAAAGCAGCACATCTGTTTTAAACATTGATGTAATGAAAGAAATGTTTTTGAGCTCCAAGTCAGCATATTCGAATGATACATTCAAATATGACCTTATCAGTATCAGGCTCAGCCTGAATGAAAGTTTTCCAGTTCTATCAAAGTGATCCTGGCCAGTACAGCTGGTCCACAACCTTGAGAAGACTTGCTGCCAAATGTCAATAATACAGCCTAAACATCATCTTTCTAAACTATGTTCCAGTACGCCAATCATCCCATGAGTATTTGCAACAAACCAACAAGCCATGCCTCCCTTTTTAAAGTGAATCGTATGTGTGAATAGTGACTGTCGCAACAAATTTCCATCAACGCTGCCTTATGTCTCAAGATGGTCTCTTTCAATAGTCCCACAGTGAATCGTGACAGGGTTACAAAGTACACTAAAACGTCCCTTTGCATGCACAGGCTCAGAATAACAGGACAGAAAATGCTGCTTTGTTCAGGAAAGCAAGCCTTCTACAGTACGGCCATGAGAAGAGAGAAAAAAGGCAGACGGAAATCAGCTGAAGAAATTACCTATAACGAATCAAACAGAAGTTGATGTTACTTTAGGGTTTCAACTAGATATCAAGCAAAAAAATTATTCAGCAAAGCCATCAGTGTTGGCGGTGATAACACCAGAGACTTATTCATGATTCCACAACCGCCAAAAGCAATAAAGTTCAGTGAATTCAGAGAAGCTCTGCAAACAAACACATGAACAAGACTTTGATACAGTCAATAAACGATCTAAAGATCTGGGGTTTCCAGTACATTGAAGCTATAACTGGTATTTTCAGACAAAGGCTCTGTACACACACATACACGGAATGGACGTGATTTACATACTAAATACACTGTACATGCTTGATCTTATTGTGAATAATTCATTGGTGCACATCTTTTATACAAAATATCAACTTTCCTCACCTCTGAAAAGTCACCTCTAAAACGACTTGCATTACATCAAGCCCTTTTATTTTTTCAACCACAAACCATATAGAGACCACTTCCAAATTAATAGTCAGCCCTAGATTTAGTTTGATGATTATACTGTCTGACTCAGAAATACATGACATTACAGAAGTAAAATGGGTCATGTATGTGTTTCATGTTCACTTAAAGTCAGGGTATAGGCATTTTTTAAATAAAACTTTTTGTTATACTGGCTAAAACTCTCTTCACATCCTGATAGCAATCAATTATCTACTGGTTTGAGAGTCAGACTGGTAACCCAAAGGTTGCGGGTTCGATTCTCAATACAGGCAGGTAATGACTGAGGTGCCCTTGAGCAAGGCACCTAACCTCCAATTTCATCCCGGGCACCAAAAATGGCTGCCCACTACTCCAGGTGTGTGTGTGTGTGTGTTCACTACTCCTTTCCTTATGATTTTTTTTTTTTATTGAGTATAAACTATATTCTGTGGAAGATATGAACCAAAACATTTCCATCCAATCATTGCATTCATTTCAATATTAGAATGATTTTTGAAGGATCATGTACACTGAAGTATTATTTGAATATTTGGAAATGCGGCACTTCTGGAAGCCAGATCGCTGAAAAAGTCAGCAAACTCTGTTGTCATATTGCTTGTCATGGCTTTGCAGTGAGATTTTTGTTCTCAGTTCTGAAATTTTCCACGGACCCCAGGCTTGAGAAATGTATAAGAGAAGTGAAACTAGCCGTTCATGTCAAATAAAAAACAGAGGGACATGTTCCCACCTCACACTGTTTGATTTAAGCCAAAACCTCTCACTTTCACACCGGGACTGTTCTGTCTAACATGATATGAAATCCATCCCTCCAGTGTGCTATCAGCTGGGAGCCTGCAGTATATTGAGTTTCCTCAGCGTGGAGTGTGCCGACCAAGGTCATAATAATAATGTCTGATTAGATCATATGGGTGGACATGAGTGAGGTGAAGTAGCCTCAGGATCAGAGAAGGATTTGTTTTATATAGTACTGATTAGCTTCCTCCCTCTCTCATTACCCCCGAACACATGCACAGACGACAAGCGAGCATTACGAAAGCTTCAGGTAGCCTATGCATTGTATTCACCCTCACACAAAAACAAACTTCCTAGAAGTTCCTACAATTGAATAAATGGAAAGGTCAAGTGTTTCAGCAGATGCAAAAGCTCTATTCACAAGTCTGCTGCTATAATAAAAGACATCTAAAGACATAACTAAAAAATAAAGCTGTCTGAATAAAGAAAAAAACATTAAAACACTGAAAACATGTAAGTGGATACATACAGTGGTTTGCTTATTCAGTGGCATGAAAAAAAGAGGTTCATACGTGACATCCAGAAGGCCAAGAACCCAACTACTTCATATTGGTGACACGAAGCCCACATACACACTTAAAGGGTTACTTCAGCGATTTTGCATTAAGCTTTGTATCAGTAGAAACTCTGTAGTATACTCGAATGAAACGCGCCAGACTGAACACGCGCCATGAATGTATGCCGCTAAATGAACTAAATGATTGTATTATTATGAAAATGAAAATAACGTTAGGGGCGGTGTCACGGTGGGCAAGTAGCCGTGGCTTTGGGAGTGGCCTCGCAGGGCACTCGAAGTGCATTCTGGGAGTTGTTATCTTTCATACACATGAGCCAAAAGTAAATTTTCTGTCTTTTTCTCAGTCTAGAAGGCACCAAATTCAAAAATAATTTCACATTTCTACTACATAAATGACCCAGTTTAAGTACACATTCATCTTCCCAGCGCTGAAGTACCCCTTTAAGTTAAATATGGTTGTCACTCCTTTTCTGAGTGCTTAATTCTTTACAATAGAATTCACTCCGAAAAAATGATTTTTTGCAATAGGTAAAAAGGTGTGCAGAGGTGGCTGGGGGTTGGGTCAATTCCCAAATAAATAATAATTTCTGACTGAATTTGCTTATAGAAGAAAAGAGCATATCGGACCAATATGTGTAATACACAGAATCTGAAATGTTGTGCTGATCGTCAGCAGACAAAATTTGTCAGAGCGTTTGGTCTGTGCACTTCAATCTGCAAGTATTTATTACATTTAACAAAAGTAATAAAGTGGCTGCATCGTCCATTATCATTTCTATTTTGTGCCAGTTTCAATGAAAGTTAAATTTTCTAATTGAAACATATGGCTTTTGTTTTTGCCATATTCTAGTAAATGAACAACTTGACTTGAAACAGCTACAGACAGATTTTGTGAGGTGAAAAAAAAAAAAAAAGAAAACAATCCCTTAAAGCTGCAGTCCGTCACTTTTTTGGTTAAAAATTATCCAAGAGTCCGGCTAGTAGTAGTAACGCACGTGAAGAGCATGTATACCGCATGTTCTTCAGCGGATCTTTTATAGCCTTTTCTCACAGCAGCTGGACTGGAGTAATTGAATTTATCATTTTGATGGCGGATTGTAATCCAAAAAAGGCCCAAATGACATCATCAGTGACAACTGGAGAGTCACCTGTAGTCAAAAGAAAAAGATTAGACTGTACGGAAATTTAAATGTACAGGTAATGCTAATAAACACTAAATACACACCGTCACGCAATGCTAATGCTGTTAACATTAACAATTTGAGAACAAAGTATAACAATACTAATAATTTGCACGGTTTGATGTAATATGAACGATCATTAGATTTAATCACCGTTGGTTGGTAGTGCGATTTATTGTAATGTTTTGTTCCCAAAATTGGCAGACATGTTACTTGTTCAAATGACATTTTCCGGTGAAAATTCTTATTTTGGTCATACTTCCAAAATGTAGAATCTGTGATTCTGAAGTACAGTGTCCACACCGGTGCGGTGACTGACAGCAAAGCTGCACAAACTCCTCAAAACATTAGATTCATCCACGCTAAGGAGCCGTGCCGATCTGCGATTGCAGGTTTCCAACAGAGATGGCGACACAGAGGCAAAATTTACGGACTGCAGCTTTAAATGCATGAATGTTTCGCCAATTTTCGGATGGACCTGTACTTGTCGCGATAATATAAAACTCTCCTGATATTAGAGTAACAGTTACAGAAGAATAAAATAAAGCACATTTTGTTACCTTAGAAGGGTTCGGTTTGAGCAGACGTTTTATACCATCATCATCACTGTCCTCGTCAGAGCTCATTTCCCAGTACATTCAGCATCTGGCTCATATTCACGATCTTGTTTTTTTTTTTTTCTTGTTATATTGTTAATAATGAATTGATTGAGGAACACTAATATGGCCGATGTCTAACTTTAAAAAATGAACGAGGAGGGAAGTGAATGACGTCCCGGGACAGTAAAGACCTGAGGTATGCATTTAAAGGTTAAAGTCCAGCGAAACCAGCATAAAACACCAAACATTAGTGTCTTTAGTCATGAATATTTCTCTTGATAAGCATCTCAAAAACTCCAAACTATAGTCAAACTGAAAAACTCAAAACTATATTAAAAATTCGAAACTATGATGAGCAAATTACTTACACATTAGATTTAACAAACCAATTACGGTTCATTGTGGAATCCTTAAAAGGGATTTAACATTTTACATGAAATGTAAACAGATAAGAAATATGACTGTCATGTACACAATTAAAACTTTAATACAAAATAAACTGTATATTTAATCCTGGTATGGGAAACTGCCCTGCAGTTTATCTCCAAACCTAATTAATCACACCTGAACTAATCGATGTCTTCAGGATTACTAGAAAGCTATAGAGGCAGGTGAGTTTTTAGGCCACACATCTAATGCCAGAGTGCAGATAAAACATACTTATCGCTTCCACCCTGACACAGGAAATCACTTTCAGGCCCAAACCTACAGCACAGTGTAGGGAGTTGTCTGCTCCCACTTTCCCTGGTTCCTCTGAGATATAGGCTGAGACAGGGTGAGATTTGATTGGGGGAATAATGGTAAAGTGGAGCTTGAGAAGTCAAGAGGATGCCATTTCCACTATTAATCATGTTCTTCAGAGCTATATGTCAGCTACGATGGCGGTGCCACTCTCCTCCAAAGCCATTGGGACCCAATCACAGCACCACAGCTGATACCTTCACTTCAGCCACAGTTTTACATACTCTTCATAAAGTGTTACAGATTCAATGTGTCATGTGTCAAGACACTTACATGTATGTATATACTGTATGCATGGTAAAGTGCTGGGTTAACACATCTCCAGGGTGAAGAATATGGGATTTTAATTGACTCTTTATACACAAATATAGGGTGAAATGTGGCAAGATAACATTTGATGGTTTGTTTTCTCGAATGTGTCTGAAAACTGAACTAGAACTCACGGCTTACTATACATTGTTCACAGTCACAGTCTTTGATATTGCATTAAAGAGTTTGGGTGGTAACACACCTTTTGCCAGCATTAGCATATTTTTTGTTTGAATATTGTGGGAGACGGCTAAAAACTGTTTGTGTGGGGGTAATACTTTAGTTTAGGGTCCAATTCTCACTCTTAACTTGTTGCTTATTAGCGTGCATTACTAGGATATAGGCTGTTTATTAGTACTTATAAAGCACATATTAATGCCTTATTCTACATGACCATACTCTACATCCCTATAGCTTAGTACCTATTAATAAGCAGTAATTAGAAGATTACTGAGGCAAAAGTCATAGTTAATAGTGAGAATTGGACTAAACTAAAGTGTGACTCAGAACACTCACTGTTTTAATAGTATAAGATTTGAAAAAGGTCAGCTAATATGATTAAAGTGTGGAAAAAACCTTTCTAACCTTTTGTGTAAAGTTATATTAAATTTGCTACCAATGATCTGCCATAAACAATAAAACTCTCAAACCCTCAAAAGTTTGCCCCATTCCCCTCCATTGTAAGTCCCTGACTGTGGCCTAGAATTTTGTTTTTAAGAAAATTAAGGACAAGTAAAAAAATCTTTTTTTCCAGTATGCCCCAAAATGCTGTTGATTGAGCTTAACTGAAAGCGGCACGTTATTTCAGCTAATTTAACACAGGTTAAACTGGATTGCCGGTGGTTAGTGACATTAAAATACTGCAAGCAAAAGCGACATAAAGCGGCATGCTGAAATTTTTTCCAATACATCCATTTGCTGCCATTTTGAAAACAATTCAGATATCTGCTCATGAATCAGCCACATTATTCATTTGAGACATCAGCAGATGCAAACCATCCTGCCATTCTGTTGTATGAATAAGACCTGACACTAATATGACAGTGAAAACATATCCACTGATACATATCCGTCAAGACAGATGGACTGTGTATGGATGTATGTGCCAGAGAAATGAGCCCTGAAAGTGTCTCAGATTCATCAGACATTGAATCTTTGCTCACTTACCCAAAATCACTGATACATTTTTGTTATGTCTCTCCTTACAAAGTTACACAATATACTGGAAAGATTTTCCAATAATGTGACACAGCCATCCTTGATGAAAATTCAATAATAGTCAAAAGTGATAGCACTGAGATATCCTTCACACGTGGTTCAACAGACACAGAAGCTACATTCAAAAACATTAAAGTTTCCTCAGATTATTAGGTAATTAACTAATAACTAATTTTCTTTGGACGTGAACAATAAAATGATTCCGAAAAGTTTAGTTAGTTTTGAGGAAAGTGTTCAAATTCTTTTTCACTGTACATTTGTCTATCATGTGTCGGTTTTTCCAAAACAATCACATGAGAATGCGTATCAATAGTATGAGTGTGCAATGTCGTGGAATGTACATGCCAAATGAGCATGTTACGCAGTTTTTCGAGTGCATATGATACGCAAAGCTTTGTGATTTAAATCGTCTGTGTACTTCGCCAGATTGACTCGACTAAAGAGTAATCTGCCTCACTGTCAACTGGTGATTGTCCATTCCACACAGCAAATGAATGCAAGTCTCACTTTTTAAAGGACACCACAGTCCTTGTTCCCAGCCAAGAAGAACAAACTACCGTTCTGCTGGAGTGGCCTTGCCTTCTTTTCCAAAGCCATTCATCACATTGTCAATTACTGTAGGAGAAAAGAGAAAGTGCATACATAAATCACCATTATGAGTAGGGTCGGGAAAGAGGCAGGCAAGGTGAGGTGACACAGACTCGACAAAGTATGAGTCCCAAGTATGATCTACTTCAAATTCTTCTCTTGTGACTGATAATGTGGTGGAAACCATTCACAGTCTGCTGAATTGAACTTAAGGGATAGTTGAAGAAAGAAAGAAAGAAAGAAAGAAAGAAAGAAAGAAAGAAAGAAAGAAAGAAAGAAAGAAAGAAAGAAAGAAAGAAAGAAAGAAAGAAAGAAAGAAAGAACATTCTGTGATAATTTACTCATGCTGATGTAATTTTAATTGTTTATGATTTTCCTTCTTCAGTAGAATACAAAATTATATATTTTGAAGATGTCCACATTGTTCTTTTCCATACAGGGAAAGTGACTACAGGTTGTCAAATTACAATATATATATATATATATATATATATATATATATATATATATATATATATATATATATATATATATATATATACACACAAACCCCGATTCCAAAAAAAGTTGTGAATAAAATTATGAATATAAAAGGAATGCAATAATTTACACATCTCATAAACTAATTTGGCTCATTTTGGATTTCATCAGAGCTACACATTCCAAAAAAAGTTGGGACAGGTAGCAATAAGAGGCTGGAAAAGTTAAATGTACATATAAGGAACAGCTGGAGGACCAATTTGCAACTTATTAGGTCAATTGGCAACATGATTGGGTATAAAAAGAGCCTCTCAGAGTGGCAGTGTCTCTCAGAAGTCAAGATGGGCAGAGGATCACCAATTCCCCCAATGCTGCGGCCAAAAATACTGGAGCAATATCAGAAAGGAGTTTCTCAGAGAAAAATTGCAAAGAGTTTGAAGTTATCATCATCTACAGTGCATAATATCATCCAAAGATTCAGAGAATCTGGAACAATCTCTGTGTGTAAGGGTCAAGGCCAGAAAACCATACTGGATGCCCGTGGCCCTTAGACGGCACTGCATCACATACAGGAATGCTACTGTAATGGAAATCACAACATGGGCTCAGGAATACTTCCAGAAAACATATATTACAACAACAACAACAATACTTGTCAGTGAACACAATCCACCGTGCCATTCGCCGTTGCCGGCTAAAACTCTATAGGTCAAAAAAGAAGCCATATCTAAACATGATCCAGAAGCGCAGGCGTTTTCTCTGGGCCAAGGCTCATTTAAAATGGACTGTGGCAAAGTGGAAAACTGTTCTGTGGTCAGACAAATCAAAATTTGAAGGTTTTTTTGGAAAACTGGGACGCCATGTCATCTGGACTAAAGAGGACAAGGACAACCCAAGTTGTCATCAGCGCTCAGTTCAGAAGCCTGCATCTCTGATGGTATGGGGTTCATGAGTGCGTGTGGCACGGGCAGCTTACTCATCTGGAAAGGCACCATCAATGCTGAAAGGTATATCCAAGTTCTAGAACAGCATATGCTCCCATCCAGACGTCGTCTCTTTCACGGAAGACCTTGCATTTTCCAACATGACAATGCCAGACCACATACTGCATCAATTACAACATCATGGCTGTGTAGAAGAAGGATCCGGGTACTGAAATGGCCAGCCTGCAGTCCAGATCTTTCACCCACAGAAAACATTTGGAGCATCATAAAGAGGAAGATGCAACAAAGAAGACCTAAGACAGTTGAGCAACTAGAAGCCTGTATTAGACAAGAATGGGACAACATTCCTATTCCTAAACTTGAGCAACTTGTCTCCTCAGTCCCCAGACGTTTGCAGACTGTTATAAAAAGAAGAGCGGATGCCACACAGTGGGAAACATGGCCTTGTCCCAACTTTTTTGAGATGTGTTGATGCCATGAAATTTAAAATCAACTTATTTTTCCCTTAAAATTATAAATTTTCTCAGTTTAAACATTTGATATGTCATCTATGTTGTATTCTGAATAAAATATTGAAATTTGAAACTTCCACATCATTGCATTCTGTTTTTATTCACATTTTGTACAGTGTCCCAACTTTTGTGGAATCGGGATTGTATGTATATATATATATATATATATATATATATATATATATATATATATATATATATATATATATATATATATATATATAATCTCTACTTTCCACAAAAGGTCGGCAAAGACACCCAATGTAATTTGAATTAAAAGGGTTATGCATGAAATTGAGTTATTTTGAATTTAAGTTGAATGTGAAGAATGTGCTTAAATTATTATTTATTTATTATTTATTGATAAAATCTAGTAATTTAAAGGTAAATAAATAGATAAAAAGGTAGATAAAAAATTGCATTAAAAATCTAAATGAAATGAAATATTATTATAATTTTAGGGCTTCGGGTCATTTTGACCCACGAGGGACAGATTTGCTATAAGTGCGAGGGAAGGATTAATACAGTTTCTTCAATATATGTTATTAAGTGATTGAAAATCAATAGGTATAATATGCCTATCATCGTTATTTACTTGATGGGGTAGAGCTTTTGATCAGTCATTCTCATGTGCAGCTGAACATGGTGAAACTGGAGAAAGGAGTGTGTTAATATGGCACAAAAACAAAAAAAACAACAAAAAAAGCAGCTGGGCATTTTACCTTGGTAGGTCTGTTTAAGTTGTTGTAGCATGAATCAGCAGTTCATCCTGAGCCTGGAGACCCCCTGCAACAAATACACATCCCATACCACAAAGTCCCAGTCCCACACTTAGTCACCATCTCAATAACTTTAATGCCTAATAATGACTAAGTAGGGACACAGGGAACAAGGTGGAGTTACTGTATTGAGTCTGCTCTCAATGGTAATAATGGAGGTCAGAAAGAGAGACAGTGTGGAATAGAGATCGGGGTGTTCAGGAGCGATTATTCATATTTAAAGAATTCCCTCTGCAGTTTTCCATGACCATCTCAGCCGTTGATGTGCAGCTTTGTTTAGTGATGCATCTGTGTCTATTTCCACAGCCCATTACATGCATCTGTCTCCATTAAAGACCAGGATGAAGGAAGATCCCCATAGTGAAAGAACAGCACAAACAATGCTTTTTTCTATCATAGAGGAGACTTTCCATTGACTTCTATTGTGAGCATATTATGTTTTCTCTCTTTACAGAAACGTTTATACATTTTTATTTTTTCATTAAGCTATTATTTATTGTGCTTATTAAACAGTCTTCGATCAATACCTGCACATGATGTTTTTTCCCATGGATGGATGGAACAAATGATGAATGGATGGAACGAACAATGAATGAATGAACGGACGGATAAACTGGGAAGACGTTAAAAAGAAAAAAAGAACATTAGAATGAATTTATAGACAGACAGACAGACAGACAGACAGACAGACAGACAGACAGACAGACAGACAGACAGACAGATAGATAGATAGATAGATAGATAGATAGATAGATAGATAGATAGATAGATAGATAGATAGATAGATAGATAGATAGATAGATAGATAGATAGATAGATAGAACAATGAACACATGGAACGAACAATGGGCGGCTGGACGAACGATGGACGGAATGATGGAATCATTGAACGAATGATGGGCTGATGGACGAACAATGAGCGGATGGACAAACAGTGGACGGATGGACAAACGATGGGCGGATGGACAAACAATGGGTGGATGGATGAACGATGGATAGATAGATGATGGAACAAGATGGATGGAACGAACGATGAATGGATGGATGGATGAGCAGATAAACTGGACGTTAGAAAGAAAACAGACCATTAGATAGATAGATAGATAGATAGATAGATAGATAGATAGATAGATAGATAGATAGATAGATAGATAGATAGATAGATAGATAGATAGATAGATAGATAGATAGATAGACCCAAATACACACAAAAACGTGTTTACACACATGCTGAGTGCATATAAAGAAAGATGTACCTTATATGATGATGTTTTAATGGCCTTAATGAAAAAAAAAAATGAAAAAAAAAAACACTGAACAGACACTGAGCTCTCTTTGGCTCATGCATCAGGGCAGCATAAAACCCTTTTCACACTTGTGATACACAGAATCACACTTAGAGGAACAGAGCATAATTATTATGATATGAATTTTGAAAAAGCCCAGTGGATGAGGATGTCAGAAGTGAAAAGAAAAGTAGCCTACTTAAAGTTTCACACCACAGAGCACAGAATGAAGAAAACAAACACGTTCTACCCAAAGTCGCAGCTCGGGCCAAAAGCTTCTGCTTAATGAGAGGTGAAACAGAAAAAAAAAAAAAAAAAACTGTGAGAGAGGGAGACTGAATCATAAACATGCATTACATTACACATTTCAGAGATAACCAAGAACTTTGATGGGAGCGTTTGTATCTATTAGTCATCAAAGCGTAAATTAATTTGCTGTCGGCTTTTCATCAAGGTGTGTGTGTGGGGATGGGGGGCTGGTACGGAAGCATTATGATGGTGGGGAGCTTATTTGGTGACCTGCAGTTATCTGTCACTAAAATGACAGTTTGGGAATTGATAGGTTTAAAGCTGTTTGAACTACAGTCATGGTCTTATCTTAAGACGAGCCACCTGCACCCTCACATTTGTCCTTCCCCATCATGTTAATGTCTAATGTCTGACCATCAGACATTAAAGTTATAAGAAAATGTCACTCAAGGCCTTCTTTTCTCTATGTCTACAGCTCAGACATTTCACAATACAGACAGAATTTGTTTATATATATATATATATATATATATATATATATATATATATATATATATATACTGCTAAAAAAATAAATAAATAAATAAATAAATAAAGGGAACAATTAATCCTCACGGTATAACACAAGTATAAGTCAATTAAACTTCAGTGATATCGATCTGTCAAGTTAGGAAGAATAAGTGATTGTGAATCAGTTTGATCTGCTTTGGATCAAATTAAAGTAACAACAGGTGCATAGGAGAGGCAACAGCAAGACAACCCCCCAAAAGGGAATGATTTTGCAGGTGGTGGCCATAGACAACTGTTTTCTCCTTATTCTTCTTGACTGATTTGTCTTTAGTTTTGTGTTTTGTTAGGGTCCTTGTCACTGTCTGTAACTGCAGTACCTGCAACCCAATCAGGTAGCACTGGCAGTCCTGCTTCTCAAGGATGGCACACCGATACCTGCTGTCGCAAGCACAGTTTCAATAGATACTGAGAGACAGGCCGCTAAACGAGGAGAGCTGGATAGGGACTTAGAAGGGCAACGACCCAGCACCAGTACCGGTATCTGCTCCTTTGTGAGAAGAGGAGCACTTCCAGAGCCCTACAAAATGACCTCCAGCAGGCTACTGGTGTGCATGTTTCTGACCAAACTGTCAGAAACAGACTTCATGAGGGTAGCATGAAGGCCCGACATCCTCTAGTGGGACCTGTGTTCAAAACTCAGCACCATGCTCCTTGACTGGAATTTGCCAGAGAACACCAGAATTCAAGTGCGCCATTGGCACCCCATTCTCTTCACGGATGAGAGCAGGTTCACACTGAGCACATGTGACAGACGTGAAAGAGTCTGGAAATGCCATGGTGAACGTTATGCTGCGTGCAACATAATCCAGAATGACCGGTTTGATGGTGGGTCTGTAATGGTCTGGGAAGGAATATCCTTGGAGGGTCGCACAGACCTCCACGTGCTAGCCAATGGTTCCCTTACTACTGTTATGGATTAAATTGTCAGAGCCATTGTCAGACCTTATGCTGGTGCAGTGGGCCCTGGGTTCCTATATGATAATGCCCGGCCTCATGTGGCTAGAGTGTGTAGGCAGTTTTTAGATGACTAAATCGTTGGTGCCATTGACTGGCCTTCACGTTCCCCAGACCTGAATTCAATTGAGAACCTCTGGGAAATTATGTAACAGAGCATCCAAAGCCACCAAGTAGCACCGCAGATTGTCCAGGAGCTCACTGATACCCTGATCCAGGTCTGGAAGGAGATCCCCCAGGAGACCATCTGCCATCTCATCAGGAGCATTTGCCAACCATTGACTGCCAACCTAACATAGCAACAGGCTCAACCAATGTCTGTTTGGCCGAAATTATTTTCTCAAGACTCAAAATTATTTTCTCTGGTCATCAACATATACCATTAATAAAGCTTAAATTTTAGGCTGAAATTCTTGACTGAATATATCAACAGAAACAGCTTACTTTAAAGTTGTAATGAAACAAAAGTAGCAACAGATCTTGTCTTCAGTATTGTGACATGCATCCAAGTGAAACGAAATACTAACAAATATAGGGCAGGGACTTCTATCCATCGCTTGTTGATTGGATGGAGGCAGATCTGAATGCAAACTTGCAGTCACCAGTCAATTATGACATTTCTTGAACCAGAAGATCGAGTTGTGACATTTTCATTAACAATTAGGTAAAAACTAATACAAAAAAAATGAAACATGCAGGGATGAATAGTTCACAATAAGATCAGTAACATACATTTAGTAAGTATTATGATAACAGAAACCGCAACAGAGAAAAAAACAGCGTTCATGTGATATGATCCTGGTTTAACCACAATTAAATGTAAATAGTGACTGATTATGAAATGATACAAATTATTTTTAGTTTTAGTTTTTCGGCCTAGTGTATGTTTTTGGTTTCGACCAAGAACTTTCCTTTCAGTGCTCTGCTCAGCTTACGCAGTTACCTTGGAATATTCCTTTGAATAGTGCATTATCTATCTTGTAGCCCTTGGGTTTAACACCTTTGAATGAACCTTTTTGGGTCTCGGGGAAGAGCCAGACATCATCTGAGTGTGATGGGATCAATATACTTAGGTTCGCCAATGAGTCACAGAACATTTATGTCTCCAGCAAACATGAGACAATAAGACTGGGAATATGTCCCCTTTTCCTGTATGGAGAAACAACCACTGCAGACAGCACTTTCAGATCTCTTGGTAATAACAAACACACACCCTTTGCAGATGCACACCTTTTAGTTTACCCATCTGTGCTATCTTCCTCCTGAGATTTAGAGGATGATGAAAAAAAACAGCATATAAAGGTTTGAAGTATCACCAGCTGCCTTGATATACAGGGCAACTCATGGGCCACGGGAAGCACAGCAGCTTTGTTTAACAGGAGTGCTATCGATCTGAATCTCAGCTGTCTTAGATGTTTCTGTGATAGTGGCTTCCAGAAGCCGAACTACAACAGACACAAATCTGACCTGTAGCATCACTTCTAATGCCTAATCTCAGCAGGGACAAGAGTCATTGGACATTACACAAACACAGTGGGGCTTTTCAATAAGAGTTTAAAGAAACCTCTATGGTCTCTTAAAGCTTTCAATTCCCATTTTAATTATTACAGTAATATGCATCAGGTCCATTTCAATATTTTCAGTCTGAGTTTTTTGCGCCACAAGATTTTAATAAAGAAAGGAATTACTGAATGGAAATTGTATTGCACGGTTCACTCTGATGCCTTCTAGTATTCTAGAATAGGTGCTTCTCAATTGGTTTCGCTTCAGCGCTTTACACTGGACAAGTGGCGACCCAATAAAGAAACCAAAATGGTTTATGATGCGTATGTAAACAAAAATGCATATTAAAATAAAAAATAATAAGAAAAAATATTTAAACCCCCCAAATTATAATCTTGAGTCAGGGGATTTATTATACAATCCCAAATGTGATGGCTATAGTGGCAGTCACACAACTTCTAGGACAGAGTTAACCAGGGATGCAACAATACTAAAATTCTGGCCTATATAGTTATTTTCATTTTATATCCTTCCCTTGGGTCATTTTGCCCCAAAACTAATTTTTAAGAATTGAGTGTTCATCGGTATGGAAGCCCGTTTCCGACTTTTTTTTTCTCACAATTGCGTGATATAAAGTCAGAATTCTGAGATATAAACTTGCAATTGCGTGAGATAAAGTCAGAATTCTGAGATATAAACTCGCAATTGCGTGATATAAAGTCAGAATTCTGAGATATAAACTCGCAATTGCGTGATATAAAGTCAGAATTCTGAGATATAAACTCGCAATTGCGTGATATAAAGTCAGAATTCTGAGCTATAAACTCATAATTGCGTGATATAAAGTCAGAATTCTGACTTTATATCATGCAATTGCGAGTTTATATCTTGAAAGAATTATATCTCAAGTTAAGAAAGAATGTAAAGAATGTGCTTAAATTATTATTTATTTATTATTTATTGATACAATCTAGTAATTTAAATGAAAATAAAATTGCTTTCTGGACATATGGATATATATATATATATATATATATATATATATATATATATATATATATATATATATATATATTAGACATTTTGGATATGGCTCATTTTGATTTCATCAGAGCTACACATTCCAAAAAATTTGGGACAGGTAGCAATAAGAGGCTGGAAAAGTTAAATGTACATATAAGGAACAGCTGGAGGACCAATTTGCAACTTATTAGGTCAATTGGCAACATGACTGGGTATAAAAAGAGCCTCTCAGAGTGGCAGTGTCTCTCAGAAGTCAAGATGGGCAGAGGATCACCAATTCCCCCAATGCTGCGGCCAAAAATACTGGAGCAATATCAGAAAGGAGTTTCTCAGAGAAAAATTGCAAAGAGTTTGAAGTTATCATCAACTACAGTGCATAATATCATCCAAAGATTCAGAGAATCTGGAACAATCTCTGTGTGTAAGGGTCAAGGCCGGAAAACCATACTGGATGCCCGTGATCTTCGGGCCCTTAGACAGCACTGCATCACATACAGGAATGCTACTGTAATGGAAATCACAACATGGGCTCAGGAATACTTCCAGAAAACATTGTCGGTGTACACAATCCACCGTGCCATTCGCCACTGCCGGCTAAAACTCTACAGGTCAAAAAAGAAGCCATATCTAAACATGATCCGTTTTCTCTGGGCCAAGGCTCATTTAAGATGGACTGTGGCAAAGTGGAAAACTGTTCTGTGGTCAGACCAATCAAAATTTGAAGGTTTTTTTGGAAAACTGGGACGCCATGTCATCTGGACTAAAGAGGACAAGGACAACCCAAGTTGTTATCAGCGCTCAGTTCAGAAGCCTGCATCTCTGATGGTATGGGGTTGCATGAGTGCGTGTGGCACGGGCAGCTTACTCATCTGGAAAGGCACCATCAATGCTGAAAGGTATATCCAAGTTCTAGAACAGCATATGCTCCCATCCAGACGTCGTCTCTTTCAAGGAAGACCTTGCATTTTCCAACATGACAATGCCAGACCACATACTGCATCAATTACAACATCATGGCTGTGTAGAAGAAGGATCCGGGTACTGAAATGGCCAGCCTGCAGTCCAGATCTTTCACCCACAGAAAACATTTGGTGCATCATAAAGAGGAAGATGCAACAAAGAAGACCTAAGACAGTTGAGCAACTAGAAGCCTGTATTAGACAAGAATGGGACAACATTCCTATTCCTAAACTTGAGCAACTTGTCTCCTCAGTCCCCAGACGTTTGCAGACTGTTATAAAAAGAAGAGGGGATGCCACACAGTGGGAAACATGGCCTTGTCCCAACTTTTTTGAGATGTGTTGATGCCATGAAATTTAAAATCAACTTATTTTTCCCTTAAAATGATACATTTTCTCAGTTTAAACATTTGATATGTCATCTATGTTGTATTCTGAATAAAATATTGAAATTTGAAACTTCCACATCATTGCATTCTGTTTTTATTCACAATTTGTACAGTGTCCCAACTTTTTTGGAATCAGGTTTGTGTGTATATATATATGTATGTATATATAATATATAATTTGGACCCCGCCCCCCTTAGTTACTGTTGCTAACTCAGACAAACGGAGTTGCTAACTGTCTTATAATGACAGCTGTCTGTGTAAAAGATTTTTTTATGACATAAAAGACCACCTCTCGTCAAGGAGCATTCAAGTGGGACTTAAATATTCCATTGGAGAGATATATAAAAGATTTTAAAATAAATATGGTGGGTAACAAGATTAATTTGGAAGCGATGGTTTACAGATCACAATGCAAATAGGAGAAGCCTCATGTTATGATCGCAGATGACAATATCCAGGATCAACACTGTTCATGTACCGCCAGGTAAGATTAAATTAATTTACATTAAACCAGTTTAATATGGAGAGGCACTATTGGTTTGTATGTTAGCATGGACTCACTAACTTTAATTGTAACTTAATGAGAGTATGACAACCAGAATACCTGGAATCAGTGTTACAAGTACCCCAGGCACATCGTTTTACCATTTTTGTAGCATAAACGCCGTCAAACCGATGAAAGATTCGGATCTTCCGATGTTTCTCTATGGCGAGTTCCGGTCCCGTGCAACTGATACTCAACTGCCATTGGCTTATCTGCTTTTGAGGGGAGGGGCTTACCGATAAATCAATTAGGGATGTAATGTAATTTTTGTACAATCTACTTACTCTTCGCAGATGGTTATGTTTATGGGTTTGAGATGAGCCTTCTTTACTCCTTTCTAAAAAAAGATTTCTAAAGATCAAATCGCCACCTCGTAAAATAGTTATGTTTTCTCATGATATTGGTTTGCAAGATACCTGAAAAACTGCAGCTAAAGAGAAAGGGACGAAGATAAGATATATGAAGTCAGGAGTGTATTCACATACAATAGCACAGATGTCTTTGCAAATTGTCCACCCCTATTAAACATACACATTCACACCAACACCTCCAGGACTCAGCAGGAGTTAGAGGCACCCTTTAATTAAGAAACTTTACTTTAAGGCTAGTTAAGACACATGACATCAGTCTCACACACTCCCTTTTTCACACTTGGTAAATTTCATTGTACACATCATGATTAGTATGTACATATCAAAAGAGATTTATCCTAAAGTGCCCCTATTGTACTTTTTCCAATATTCCCTTTCATGCAGTGTGTATATAGGTTTGTAAATGTGGTAAGGTCTGCAAAGCTTTAAAGATCATAGTGCATGACTAATAAAGTTATTGTCTACTGTATTAACAATTCCAGTCTCACTTCCTGTTATATACCTACGCAACAATGTAACACATTTGCATTATGCTTGCCTAAGGTCTTCATTGGCTGCCCTGCCACAACGTCTACTTTGACCCTTAAACTGTTGTAGCTGAGGCATGGAAGAGTTTGGTTCATGTTGTCGACATCTCGAGAGGATGCTGTTTTCAGCGCTGCAGATTTACTTTGAATGCATTCCAAAGGTTGAGGACCCACGCTGGGATTAATATGGAAAAAATTACGGCATTGTTACTGTTCATAGCATGGTGTATACAAGTGCTGAAGAAGCCTCCAGCGCATTGTGTGATTGAATGAGTGCACTCAATAACGTCCACTATGGTTTCGGACACCACTACAAATGGCTGTCCCCTCAAATAGTGCCCTATTTAAGGGTATAGGGGTGATTTCAGATGAAAATGGTGTAGACCAATCAGAGCAGAGTAGACTCATGGAAAGGAGAGGTTTAGAGAGACTGAATCTTGTTTTCAGACTCTCTGAGAAATGAGGTGATATGCAATGTATATTATGAGTGTTTTTCTACCTTGGATGCATGTAAACCTATTGTAGGAGACCTCTCAAAATTAGAATAATTTAAAAAAGCATAATAGGGGAACTATATATATATATATAGTCTGAATCTGGGTAATATCTAACAAATCTAAATACCATGGATTCAATTAATCAATAGAAGAAAACCCCAAGAAATAGAAGAAAACCCCAAGAGACAAAGCTTACACCTGCTTATAAGGCCCCTCTAATGAATTACAGATTTAGCTGAGAGCCTGCCCGGCCTGACTATCTCAGTATTGATTTAGCAGACCAACAAAAGGCTAAGTGTAATTTATTATTTAAGGAATGAATGGAATCCATAAATGACATCAAGCATGATCATAGGGTTAACCGTTACAAGAACATGTTTTGTTCTTATATCATCTGTAGGTAAAAAAAAAAAAAAAAGTAAGAAACAACTGATTAGACAAAACTGCATAATTTACAATAAACACACTTTACATCCCAAACTTACCAGGAGAAAATATAATTTTGATTTAGTTTTACAAATACAACCTATACAACAAACATAAATACATTTTAAAATGCTTACAATTTTACAATATTTTGTAAGTACTGGGTGTCAAAATATCTAGGTAAACGTACCTATCAAGCTCACCAAAATCTACATTGAGACATTTTAGTGCACAGGGTATTGGTTTGAGTACAAGAAGTTATGTTAAAATAAAAGATTAATCTCTTACACAATAATATCTCATTTTATTTTAAATGACAAAAGCGTTTAAATTAAGATATACTTCATTAAATGCAAAAAGTCTAGCTGTGCTTAATGGGTAAATGCTTGTCTCTTCAAGCACACCCTTGTTTCCATTAAGCTCACATGTTTTTGGGGGTAAAATTTATTTTAAACATTTTTAAAGAATAATTTTACAAAGTGAAGTGACAACCATCAGTTAATATTTAAAGTCTGTTTATGAAGTATTTACACAGACGATCAGTGTGGATGAGCTTAAAGGGAGCACACTGAGCTTTATTGGAACAGCAACATTTTTTATTAATAAATATTACATTTATGCATTTAAAATGACAATTTTGCTAAATAAATAATCTAGGTCATCTATTAAGTTCATAAATATTTGAATATGAACAGCTATTATGGAAAATATCTATGAAATTATACTTTTTCTTATTGATGTCGCACTGAAGCTGTGATTTTCATAGTAGTGCACCCTTAAAGCTCACCTTACAATAATATGAAATCTTTAAAAATGACAGCAGTGTAAAACCACAGAACATCAATAAACTGTACATTTTATAATATAATGGATTTAAAAGCATGAGCCGGTAATGCCTGTGAAGTAATATATTAGTGTAGCACACAATCTTATACAGCTAGTACGCTAACAATGTTCTGTAGCACCTGCGCTATGTTGCTAAAACTATCTTTTGGATCGAACTGTAATTATTTCCCACATCCAGGTTCCAGGTTATAATATGCAAAAGTCTAAATATTCTCTTAATCTCTTAATTTTGCAGTAAGAAGTTATACTTATCCAAAATAAAGGCCTAAACATCTAAAAAATGCACATTTAAGGGGCTCCTCTTTTGGTGAAAGTTTTCAGACGGCTTTCAAAATGGCCGTCAGACAGTGTGAACACATGGATACCCATATCTTAGTGTGCAATGGTCTGATTAGCTTGAAATTACAGGAGGTATATAGTAACAAACACATCAATTGGTTAAGACATCAAGTAGGATGATAAAGAATTTTTTTCTTTTTATAATCTGAGCTCAAAGATAGTAGTGTGCTTAATGGGTACTTGAGCTTAATAGGTACGTTTACCCTATGCTTTTGTTTCCCTAACCACAGCAGTTTGAAACAGAGAGAAATGTAAATATTAACGACATGACAAAATAACCTTCTCCAGATATTAACTGTCTAACAAAGGTACAGAAAGGCTTAAGTTGCATTACTACTTGTCCTAATGACTGAACATCGACTGGTATGGTATCTTACTGGTATGCTATTCGTCCCTCCCAGCGATGTTTTTATTTTCTTGTTTTAACTAGAATAGAGATTCATGAGCTTCTTTAAAATCACGTATAAAGTCTGTTTGACACACTGTGGCAGCAAATTAGTGAGCACAAGACTGTGGTGTGAAAAAGTGGTTCCTGGAAAAGTGGAAAAGAGAAAAGGTCAGAGGAATATCACTGGAAAAAGAAGGGTTTTGATCAGGCAAGGGCTTGTTCCGTGTTAATATCAGAAATGTTTTTCAGCGCTGGAGAGAACAAAGTGGAAAGTCGCTGAGTTTGCATTGTTTCTGCTCCATATGTGAGTAACATTAATAAAACGTTATCTACTATAGGCTTAAAGGTGCACTATGTAACTTTTCCGTCCACTAGAGGTCACCTATTCAAAACAAAGGCGTAGTTTGATGATGCCAAGTTTGAGCGCAGAATCTTGGGACATGTAGTCTTCACCTCACAGCCGGTGGAAAAGAATCGGGATAGGACTCGGGCAGAAATCAAGTTCATGGATGCGATTATTAACGTTACTTTAGTATGAAGCAGAGCAGGACCGAGTGTTGTGGGAGCCGAGCAAGGCCGCTGGAGCGATTGTTAATAAGATGAACGCAACACACGCTTCGCGAGCAGCGGGACTTTTATTATGCCACAGTCGCCAGCACCATTTCCGCTTTTCCGGTCATGAATATGAGGTAACGCAGCTCTGTTTATCATATTAGATACATTTGAGTGTGTTGAAAATTATGTTATGACGTTACTCTGTGTGTTCATGTGCTGCTATGACACTTGTTGCACACTGCAGTAAGAGTAAAGCGTTTCTGCAAAATAAAGCCGGAAACCGAGGGTAACGCAGATATGACGCCATTGACAGGCGACTCCCTCACACGTCCCAGTTCCTTGGTTAAAATAGCAATTTTCTCATGATTTACAAATAGTTGGAAACATTTGGGATGTTGTAAGTACTCCATTGAACAAAATATATAACACTAGCCTAGTGGTTTTTGGATATTTTACTGAAAAAAATGTTACATAGTGCACCTTTAAGAGATATAGTTTAGATGTAAAGGATCTCAATGTTAATGTAGCGATACCCATTAATAGACACGGTACTTCCTTGAAAAATTCCAGTGCAGCCTACATCAACCATAATGATATGATCCTTCACAATAGTGCTTTACAATTGATAAAGAGCTGCATATATGGCAATTTATCTGTTCAATAATACTCACCCGTTGAGTAATAGGAACAGCTTCTTCTCTTTTTATGAGCTCTGTGGCTTTCTTTTTGCCAGGAGACTCTTCCCTGTTTGGCTTTTTTTCCTTTTAAATGGGTGATCCCCGCATTTAGCGTGCTCCAATCCCACACCACACACACGTCAAAGTAGCCAGAGCAACTTTTCTCTATTTACGGATATGACGAGACACAGATCCAATGAAAACCATTCCGCTAGGTCTAAAATATAAATACTTAGACTTACCATAGTGGATCAGGGTAAAAACATGTTTTGGAAGTATATTGATGATTTAAATGTTGTTAATTTAAAAAAAAAAAAAAAAAAAAAAAAAAATGAGTTGCATAATCCCTATATTTGGTCCCCTTTTGGTTATTTTTTTGAGAATCAAATAAGTTCTAGAAACATAGCTAAAAATATTACACCAGTGTTAGAAAAGCACAGAAATCA
This sequence comes from Paracanthobrama guichenoti, assembly GCA_018749465.1. NCBI lineage: Eukaryota > Metazoa > Chordata > Actinopteri > Cypriniformes > Gobionidae > Paracanthobrama > Paracanthobrama guichenoti. The sequence goes on from CM031966.1 coordinate 23,882,925, forward strand.
GATATGATTTAATCTTTTCTAAATCATATTTACTTTCAAATTTTATTAAGTAATTATTCAGTAAAGAGATCGATAAAGAATTGGCACCTAATTGAAGAGAACTTAATCGAGAAGTTTTCATTTACGAACCAAAAGAAGCATGTTTGTCTAAACTGTACTGCAATTCATTGGTAAGAAATAAATGAATTGATATCTTACTTTAAGTCAAATAATTGTTTATTCATTTCTTAATGCCTGTGAATAAACTTCATATTTTAAAACCATATATTGTGTTGAATTCATTGTTATTTGGGGCTGAAGGAATGTCAAATCTGGGTAACCCGTGAAATATAGTAAATCATATTAAAGTAACGTTCTATGAACTTTAGAGGAACGTTAAAATACTGTTAGAATAATGTTCTGGGAACATTAGAATAATGTTAGAAGAACGTTAAAATAATGTTATTCTAATGTTCTAATTAGGTTATTCTAAACTTTAAAATACTGTTAGAATAATGTTAGGAAAGGTTAAAGTAACCTTCTACAAACCAAAACATACCAACAACACGACATAAAAAGTCGAAAGCCTGACATAAACAGAGTTTGTGTGATATAATTGTCATAATTGACTCTTAATCTCAATTTCAAATTATCATAATTTCGAATTTTGTCATAATTATGATTTGTATTAATTTCTACTTTTCGTCTTATAATTTGGACGTTTTATGTCAATTATGACTTACCAAAGCATGATAATATATTTATTTGGTAGAAATGGGCTTCCACAGACAACAGATATGGACCCCTTCTGCTCTAGAAGTGCTATTAGTATAATGGTGAATAAATTAATGTCTGGGGAATATGAAATAGGATACATTGAGTAACATTGAGAGAAATGCAATCTTTCAGCTATCTTTAGCACAACACTGACATCTAATGGTGGATTAAAGAAATAACGATTTAGAGAAATTGTCCCAGTATCAGCATCCATATTTCAAATATTATTGATGCCCGGCAAACTAACAACGTAACAACAAAATAAACATTCATTAATTTGTAATATTTAATGTATTTCATTATATTCTAGAAATATATTTATATTCTTTAGACTGCACCATTGCCTGTACATTTTGACATTCTGCAGATGTTCTGTAAGGCTTCTCATGGCTCATGTGGAAATCCATGGTGCAGCTCCACTTCCAGGGTCAGTGGGCCCCATGGTGCAGCTCCACTTCCAGGGTCAGTGGGCTCCATGGTGCAGCTCCACTTCCAGGGTCAGTGGGCTCCATGGTGCAGCTCCACTTCCAGGGTCAGTGGGCCCCATGGTGCAGCTCCACTTCCAGGGTCAGTGGGCTCCATGGTGCAGCTCCACTTCCAGGGTTAGTGGGCATCATGGTGTAGCTCCACTTCCAGGGTCAGTGGGCCCCATGGTGCAGCTCCACTTCCAGGTTCAGTGGGCTCCATGGTGCAGCTCCACTTCCAGGGTCAGTGGGCCCCATGGTGCAGCTCCACTTCCAGGGTCAGTGGGCCCCATGGTGCAGCTCCACTTCCAGGGTCAGTGGGCCCCATGGTGTAGCTCCACTTCCAGGGTCAGTGGGCCCCATGGTGCAGCTCCACTTCCAGGGTCAGTGAGCCCCATGGTGCAGCTCTGCTTCTTGGCTCAATGAGTCCATAAAATGTAAGAATCTTATGTTCTGTATAATCTGTGCTGATAAAATAATGAAACCTCATTCACAGAAGTTTTAAATATATACTTCATTACAAAAATACAGATAGATAATTATACAATACACATTTATAAAGCTTTTACAGTAAGCCCAGCATTCTGCCATCCACTTCAGAAAAAGTGGGAGGCAACCTACATGAGGTGATCACTGACACAGGCTAAATTCCACAAACTGAACAACAATTGCAAAGACATGAACACAAAACCAGTGCAGGTAAAACTTAACTAGAATACTGAGCATCTGGACAAGAGGCAGATGAAAATTACAGAGTACACAAGCACAGAACAAACGCCTCAATTAGCTCAGTAAGACGTCTGTGTGTGATTGATGCAAAGTGTATGACGTACAGATGACATGTTCTGACAGAAGATCATTGTTATTAATACAAACTTCACATAATCTTCACACAGAGACTAAGTGCTCTGTAATATATGAACCTGAGCAAAATTGCAAAATGCATAATGGAGTTCAAAGCAGAGTTCCACTTAAAAGTAAATGAAAAGATGATATTCTCGTATTAGCTAAAACAGCAAATGAGCACAAATGAAACATGTCTTTAGTAGCCCTGTTATAAAGACGGTGAAAACCAACAAAACTAACAAGTGGATGAATTAATAATACAGTACGTGCATTTATAGTATAAGTGTATTGTCTGCAGTCATCATGGCACATGAAAAATGGGTTTATTCTACAAATAGTCTTGTCTAGCCAGACTTTCGACATGAGGAATGAAGTCTCATCCTCAGTTCGACCACAGTTTGTTTGTTTTAATGGTGGGTTATCCAAAAAAGATTAAACCACAATATAATATGGCATGAAAACAAAAAACTAAACAAAGACAAACTGTGGGTGATCTGTGGCTGTGCAGTCTCAGGCGGCGACTAATTTTTCTACTACACAATAGAATAAAACGAATGAAAAACGAATGATAAGATGAAATTAGCAACAAGGCCTATGTACTGCATGCAGCATCATGAATGAGAGTTAACCGAAGTATGAGCATAATACCGAATGCAAAAAAGCTGTGGTCACATTATCATGAAATTTCACAGGAAAAAAGCACACAGCTTACACAGAAGCCACTTTCAAACCAAGCAGCTATCTGTTGGTCATTGAATCCTTTCTGGAATCGGTATGGGGAAATCTTTCACCCTCATGCGAAATTCCTGATCACATGGATTCCTATTGAAATAACAGACTTTGTATGCAAAAATTTGCAGAACAACAGTAAATGCGACTGCACCTTAATGGTCTATACATCCATTCAAAAGCTTATAGTGTCTGACCAGTATACCCTGCAATGTCTCTTTAATTATGTTTACATTTTTTTGATTAAATTTTAAATTACATAAAATAAGGGACGTAGCAACCATTACAACTCACATCACTCAATGAATATTGAGCTGTGCTGATAAGATTTACATCATCTTTTCAGTGGATAAAAATGCATTAAAAAATCTGAATAAATAAACTACAAACATTTCACAGGCTGAATGCTGTAGTGTAAAGTCACATTTGATGCAGTGAAAAGCAAACTTTTCTCTATTTTAAAACTTAAGCAAAATATACAAACACAATCTGATGTACATGGTTCACTTGTAACTGTTCACATTGCACTGTTGTACTTCAAGTAAGTGAATTTTGCATTTCTCTTGCATTTCAAGCAGTTAAGCAATGAATATTTAAATGACCTGCATAATCTATTAGCAAATATCTATTGTATAGCTGGTCCACAGGTCCAAGAGCTGAAACTTGATTCTCATTGGCTTCACTGGGACGGAGATCAGCTCTGTTCTTCCTTTTCCTGCCATTAGAACCTGACACAAATCAGAGAGATATGCTGAATGCAATATGATGTATTATTTTCTTTATATTTCTGTGTAACACAAAAGAAGACATTTGAAGAATGAAAGTTTTTTCTCCATATAATGAATGTCAATGGGGTCCAAAACAACAGTGGACCCTAATGATTTTCATTTTATGGACTTAAATGTATGGGGAATTTTTTATTAATTTTTTTTTTTTTTTTCTCTTTCATGTTTCACAGAAGAAAGAAAGTCATGCAGGTTGAAAATGACATGAGGATGAGTTAATGACAGAATTTTCATTTTTTGGTGAACTATCCATTTAATAATAATTTCTGTCAGGACCACTATCGACAAAGATGACTGACTATTAGCGTATAGTTTGGATTGGCGGTATGGTTCTGTTCTAGGCAAGAACTCCCTGCGCATCCATGCAGCCTAGCATGGATAAGAGCAGGGAGAGCAGTGATAAACCCTCCTAGGGTAAACAGAACAGAACCAACACTGTATTGCAGATATCATTAATGTCAATATTAAAATGTGCAACATAATTTGGTAATTTAGTCTGATTCAAGGGGAATCAGAATGCCAAATCCTGACTGATGAGAGGAGGAGCTGGGGATGGAGGAGGGTAATTAGCTCCAGAGAAAGGTGATAGCTGCTGATAATACTGAAGGAGTTTATATATGTATGCTGTGATAGACATTGTATTCTTATAGGCAGACATGATCAGCTGACTAACATGACCTGCCAGAACTAACGCTACACTTGATATAAGCCACCTTTCCATCAAAATTACTCAGAAAAATGTTTTAACCCCCAGACCTGTTGCTGTCTTCGTGGTCTAAAGTACCGTAAGGATTAGACAAATTAGTCTAGTGACATAGGACTGCGTGCAACTTTCCAGTTCCTACTGAATTTCGTCCTCCACATATAGGCTTAATAACCTATGAACCTCGTCATCGGTCCATCCTATTTTTTAAACTCCATTGTTGATTCGAATAGCAAAGAACTCTTACTGCACACACCACAACAGACTTTTAAAAATGGTGGTTGAAATAAAATGCTGCGTGAACTCAACCAATCAGCATGTTCAGCGCCCAAGTCCCACCCCTGAAAGTTCCTGAATTCTGAAAAAGTACTACCTTGCGAGCAGGGACTTTCTGAGGGGGACATTTTTTAACCGGAACTTCATTTAGACTGGTCCCTGCGATCGAAACACAGAGTACCACCCCAAAAGTCCCTAGTTCCTGGAGAAAGTTCCTGCGGTGGAAACACGGCTATAGTTATACTACCTATGTCTAGATGGACCGTAGGAGTCCAGCATTTGAGTGCTGGCCTGCTCCAGATTCCAGCCGCATCTCTCCAGAGCTTCCACGCATTCAGGCCGAGCCTTCAAACCCAGTCGGAACAACTGCTCCACCTACATCAGGAAACAGTCATCTATGTGTAAATGCTTCAAAGATCTTCCATCATCTATGAGCACCTCTCTCTTTTGTGTCTGAAATGAAGTGCACAGATACCTTAAGATATTTCACAGCCTCCTGAGGGTTCCAGCTGTGTGTCTGAAGGGCTGTTTGACACTCCTCTACAGTCACTCCATGTACCGCCTCCTGCACCTACAGAAACAACCAATCAGCCATCTCAGAATACATCATTAGTAGCCAATGGTGAGAGTATCTGGTGAAAAACTGCTTACTTGTTGTAGCATGACACGATTGTAAGCACCTGCTTGGGTGCTGCTCTGCCAGGCCAGACTGTTGGAAGTAGCACTGCTACTAGTGTGGCCGGGGGAAGAACTGGGCTTGTTGACTTGCTCTTGAACCATAGGCCTCACAGTGGCCATATTTGTGGTTCTCTTCTCATTGTTGCCCTCTGAGTCCTTCAAGAACCTCTCGTACTTGTCCAGGTATGCCGGTTTCTCAGGTAGCAAGTAGTAATGTGTGCTGCTGGCCTTCACGCCACCATACACAATAGGCAGGATGCAGGGACTCCTAGCCGGAGACTGGCCCACTTCAGTAGATCCATACTGAGAACTTGCTGTGGTGGCGGTTGACATAGATGATGTGGTGGAGGAACAGGATGGTGCAGAAGAATATGATGATGGGGATAGGCAGGAGCCCAATGATCCGACGCAACAGAGGCTGGATCTCTGTTGAGGGGAACCACCTTGTGGCGCCATGGGGCTCGGCGCCCGAGAGTTCGGCTGAGATAGAGCGTGATCCCTTGGGGGTATCTGAGGCCTGAAGCCCTCGTCTTCTTGGTCTCCAAGGGAAACCGACAGTCTGCTGCCATATATTCCTGCCCGCTTAGAGGGCCGCATGGGTGGGATAGGGATTCTTGGAGGGACTTGAGGCTTGTCCTCATAGGAAGAGGGCAGGATGATCTGGCGGTGTGGGGCGAGAGCCGAAGGTGTCGGGAGGGGTGAAGAAGGGAGGGAACGTCCAGTCGGAGGGACCCGAAGCTTCACCATCACCTCCCTTTGTAGCTCCTTGAAGATGTCTGCCGATTGCGAAAACGAGTGGGATTCCTCGACATGCTTGGGTGGTAGAAATAGGTTGTCCTCTAGGTTGCATTTACCATCGACTTTAATATCATCCTCTGATTGTGTCTGTTCAGATACAGTGTCTTCCTGCACTGCAGATGCATTTATGGTGCTCACTTCTATGTCTTCCTGCTCAGCACACTCCATGGCCACCTCGTCGTATGCCGGAAGAGGAGGCAGGGGCTGCATGTCCCAATCTACCACTGGAGTAGGGTGCATGGGGTTGGGCAGGGCACGATTGGGGCTTTGTGGTGGCGCCATATCCAAGATAGATGCAGCATAGGATGCAGGTGGTTTTGCTGTGCTGGGGTTGGGTGTCTCGGTAAGGGGAGAGGGTGATGTAGAGCTGAAACTATCATCTCCAAAGTCAATGAGTGAGACTTCGCTAAGACGGTCACTCGGACTACTGCTTTCCCAAGGCCGGAGGCGTAAGTACGTGGGAGTCTTAAGCGAGAGCTTCTTCACACCAGTCACTATCAGATCATCATCATTGTCCAGCACAGAGTCATAAAATGGTTCTGGGAACAAGTCATCGGGCAAAACTTTAGGAAAATTATTTCTGTTATTCAGTGATTTTTAGAAGAAGAGAAATGGTTCTTACTCTTAAGAAGAACTGCTGGTTTAGGAGGTCTAGGGGGAGGTTGTTCTGACACAACAGTTGAAGTAGAAAAGATCAGAAATAAAAGAAGACAGAGCAAAAGAGAGAAGTGGTGAATTTGAGAGAGCAGAACAGCAAAGCTTCACAAGATTAAGCAATAACTTACTTTTAGCCCGGTTTGGAAGTTTAGTAGGCTTGGCCGCATTTGAATCCATCCCAAGAACATCTGGAGGATCCATGGGATTACCTAGGTACAGACTGAACACAAAGCACATGGGGTAAATAACTAAATCCACCTCTGCGGATTTCCAGTCATTCAGTGGTTCTCGACAAGTGGGCAGAGGTGACTAACAGTTTTTAAATCAATAAATTACTATGAATATATTAAAGTAATTAAAATCAAAATGCTAAAAACACATAAAATCAAGATGTTAACTGAAATTTCTTATATAAAAATATAATAAAAATAATAAAATTAAAAATTAAATAAATTAAATATTTATTTTTATTACCCCTCAATAAAAGTTGTATTATTATTATTGAATATCATACTACAGTGGCACTGCTCTGTAACATACAGTTCTTGAAACATTTAAAATCACAAAATGAATCGTGGTTAAGTAATACTCAAAGTTTCTGTTAAAAAAAGTTTGAGAGCAAGCAACTCGGGACAACGGTGGGCTTTTTTCTCAAAAAGGTTGAGAATTACTGGTTTAAAATAAAATATTGCTGCTCTCTAGTGGTGAACACAAGTAAAGCGTTCTGTTCCCTGAGAGATAAAAAAAAAAAATCCATAGAGTCTGCTAACAAAAGGTAAGTTGTGCATGGTCATGGACTATTACTCATCGATCTTGTCAGGGGCGCCCCAACTTCGGTGTGGGTCTGTGTCTCCATGGCCTGTGTGGATAAAACTGTGCTTGAGAGGTCGGCTTATGTCGTGAGCAGACAGACCAGCCACGGAGGTCACCACATTCCTAGGGAACTGTCCCACCTTCAGGGTCTGTCTGTTCTGACCTCTCCACCAGTAGTTCTCTGCTCTGCAGGACAGAAAATAGGTTGTAAAACAGACTAAAAGAACTAGTGTAAATACACAAAAATACAGTGGTTCCTCACACCTGGCTGACTCAAAAAAACTCTAAAATACGTCCTCACCTGCCCTCAATGATAGTGATGATGTCATTGGCATGAATTTTAAGTTTGTCTGGTTCATCAAAGTCCTGCAGTGCCCTCATGTCAGTGGGCATTGTCTATAAGTGAATTAGAAAGACTTTATTAATTAAAACAACCAATAATTGTATTGACATTCTAATATATGTTGCAATACAATAAAAAGACTTTGATACAAGGACATTCTATGCAGTATAATCACCTTCTACAGTTACTATCCGAGACCTTACCTCCACAAGGAAGTCCCTGAGGGACACAAATGTCGGCCTGTCCTCGGGTTTAGGCGACCAGGACTGCAGCATGACATTATAAATGTCCTGCGGACAGTCCTCTGGTTTGATAAGCCTCTCTCCCTCCCTATCAATCTTATGGAGAATCTATGCAAAAGGACACACAGATGTCACACCAGCTTTACTTACAGAAAAAGGTGTTTAGGGTTAGGTATGTGTGTATACCTGACTACCATTGAGTCCAACCCAAGGTTCCTGCCCGTGAGTGAACATTTCCCACAACGTTACTCCAAACATCCAGGTATCACTGGCATGGGAGAAGGTACGGGTCTTCAGGCTCTCTGGAGCACACCTGCAAAGCACAGAGCATGTCAACATGGGCTGGGGGAATTAATAAAAAATAGATGGTGGTCTAAACCTCTTCTCACCAGGCAAAAGGGACTTTGTGATGCTCTTGCATCACGTAATGATCATCGTTTTTAGGCAAGGCCCTCATTAGGCCGAAGTCACCGATCTTGATGAGGTCGTTGGAGGCTAAAAGGATGTTGCGTGCAGCCAGGTCTCTGTGGATGAATCGTCGGGACTCCAGGTAAGCCATGCCACAGGCGATCTGAACGGCATAGTGGCACAGCACTGATATCAATATATGACCCTGACGCTTCCTCAGGCGATCCAACAAAGCACCCAATGGGGCAAGTTCTGTCACCTGAAACACAAGCAAGATGGGCAAAAGGATAGTAAAATATAATAACATGTAATAAAAAGTCTCTTATTCTCATCAAGGTTGCATTTATTTGATCAAAAACACAATAAAAACAGTAATATTGTGAAATATTCTTACAGCTGTTTTCTATTTTAATATATTTTAAATTTATTCCTGTGATGGAAAAGCTGAATTTTTAGCAGCCATTACTTCTGTCTTCAGTCACATGATCCTTCAGAAATCATTGTAATACATGATACATTTTTTCAGGATTCTTTGATGAACAGAACATTCAAAGGAACAGCATTTATACTTTTGTAACAATGTAAAATTCTTTACTGTCACTTTTAATCAATTTAACGTGAAAGTGAAAGTAAAGGTAGTGTAGTTCAGTTTGATTTGGCTTAGGTTTGATTGCCATACCATAAAGGTAGGTAGGAACATAGTTGTGTTTTTAAAGACACAGAATGCCATTTTTAGTACTTCTTATTCCTCACCATCTTCATAGGGTGTGTAAGAACAACACCATATAGACGAATGAGATTGTGGTGGTCCAGGGAATGCATGGCGTTAACTTCCCTTATGAAGTCATCTAGACCTTCACCCTGGTCCAACAGGTCTGTCTTCAGGCACTTTACAGCCACACTCAGCTACAGCAGAGGAAGAAACACTATGCATTATAATACTTCTTCATAGGGATAGCTAATAATTACTAGTGTCCTCTTACCACTCTTCCAGAGGGAGCTTGCCATTCTCCGCGTTTCACCACTCCGAAGGTGCCGTCTCCCAGTTTCTCGTAGAGGGTGAGGTCTCTGTCACTGATGAGGCAGGTGAGATCGGCTGGCTGACCGTCTGGTTGAGCTGATGATGGGGATGAGCTGCGGAACACCACTGGGGTCTGGGAATCTGAGTCAGGCCGCTTCCCGGTGAACACCTGCTGGCCCAAGCACAGAGACTACGGCTGAGGGTGATTCTACCTGCCTCTGACTAAAAGATGCAATAGCTCACAGTGAGAGGTGTCATTCATAAACCTGGTAGACATCAATGATAATCTATGTGAAGCTCAAATGCAGCTATGAGAAAAAATACTTAAAGTCTGAACGCCATAAAGGTCTGGAATGACATGAGGATGATTAAATGATGAATTAGAATTTTTTTTTTTTGAGTGAACTATGATTCATATATGATATATAACTGTCCCTATATACAGCATAAATTATATATACACTCACCTAAAGGATTATTAGGAACACCTGTTCAATTTCTCATTAATGCAATTATCTAATCAACCAATTACATGGCAGTTGCTTCAATGCATTTAGGGGTGTGGTCCTGGTCAAGACAATCTCCTGAACTCCAAACTGAATGTCAGAATGGGAAAGAAAGGTGATTTAAGCAATTTTGAGCGTGGCATGGTTGTTGGTGCCAGACGGGCCGGTCTGAGTATTTCACAATCTGCTCAGTTACTGGGATTTTCACGCACAACCATTTCTAGGGTTTACAAAGAATGGTGAAAAGGAAAAACATCCAGTATGCGGCAGTTCTGTGGGCGAAAATGCCTTGTTGATGCTAGAGGTCAGAGGAGAACGGGGCGACTGATTCAAGCTGATAGAAGAGCAACTTTGACTGAAATAACCACTTGTTACAACCGAGGTATGCAGCAAAGCATTTGTGAAGCCACAACACGCACAACCTTTAGGGGGATGGGCTACAACAGCAGAAGACCCCACCGGGTACCACTCATCTCCACTACAAATAGGAAAAAGAGGCTACAATTTGCACAAGCGCACCAAAATTGGACAGTTGAAGACTGGAAAAATGTTTCCTGGTCTGACGAGTCTCGATTTCAGTTGAGACATTCAGATGGCAGAGTCAGAATTTGGTGTAAACAGAATGAGAACATGGATCCATCATGCCTTGTTACCACTGTGCAGGCTGGCGGTAGTGGTGTAATGGTGTGGGGGATGTTTTCTTGGCACACTTTAGGGCCCTTAGTGCCAATTGGGCATCGTTTAAATGCCATGGCCTACCTGAGCATTGTTTCTGACCATGTCCATCCCTTTATGACCACCATGTACCCATTCTCTGATGGCTACTTCCAGCAGGATAATGCACCATGTCACAAAGCTTGAATCATTTCAAATTGGTTTCTTGAACATGACAATGAGTTCACTGCACTAAAATGGCCCCCACAGTCACCAGATCCCAACCTAATAGAGCATCTTTGGGATGTGGTGGAACGGGAGCTTCGTGCCCTGGATGTGCATCCCACAAATCTCCATCAACTGCAAGATGCTATCCTATCAATATGGGCCAACATTTCTAAAGAATGCTTTCAGCACCTTGTTGAATCAATGCCACATAGAATTAAGGCAGTTCTGAAGGCGAAAGGGGGTCAAACACAGTATTAGTATGGTGTTCCTAATAATCCTTTAGGTGAGTGTGTATATATATATATGGGGATAGTTTTTATATATATTATTACATTATATTATACATGTTAAATATACCCGAATCACTTCAAACTTGGTCAGAATAAGGTCAAGACACAGCTGATGTAAAATTGCAAAAGGATTCTCGATATCTTAAATAGAGTTGCCATGGTAAAACATTAAACTTTTATACTCTTTTGGGGTGTTTTCATACTTAAAACTGCATGAAATTCAGCACACATTACAGTTGTCAGCCATTAGGCGAAGGCAAAAGCTAAGAAATTAATGTGGAGGGAAGGCTCTGTAGCACCCCCTTTTGGGGTCTGTTCTAACTACAGTTTTAACTACAGTAAGCTAAATTGGTTGTTCTCATGAAGCCGAATAACTTTCAAAATTGCAGACATTAAAAGGAATTCGGCCATTTTTTCATTACAGGATCCACACCATACCTTGCTCATCCATGACTTCCGTTTGCACATGGCCCTTCTCCTTTTCACAGCCTCCCACAGCCGTCTCTGACCTGCGGAGCCAGAGAGAGATGAAAAATATATAATAAGTATAATAAATATATAATATATTATTTATTTATTTTATTTGGGTATATAATATATTCACTTCATCTTTTTATGTTATATTATATTATCCAAATAAATAAATAAATAAACAAATTACTTAAATCTTCCAACATTCAAAACTCCTCTCACACATTTAAAACACATGCAACCCCACTCACCTGGGCGGCCCATGCCGATCTTTTCAAGGTCCTCATTTTTGACATAGTCAAAGTGTGAGAGACGTGTGACATTGAGGTCGTCACGGATACGCAGAAAATACTGCTGGAGCTGCACATCGGTGAGCAGCTCCATGAGCCACTCCGTACCCTCTTCAGACTGCATGTCTCCACCGTCCGGCTGCACACACAACATAAAACATCTTACGTTGTTTTAAGCATAAACAATATTATCCTGCCACAGTTCTACTTCTCAAATAAATCTGTTATTTTGTTTTCCCTGGAAAACAAGACAAAAATACATTTTTTTTGCTGTGTAGAGAAAAAAGTAAACCTCATCTTTTACCTCGTCTTTTACATTATATTGCCGCTGGTAGTCTGAGGCAGCCGCCATTTGTACATTGAAAGCAGTGCTTTCAGGGAGTGTGTGTATGAGTGAATCGAACTCCCTCGAGGTGTGTCCTGTTTTCACAGTAAACTGTCAAGAGTCTCCTCTAATCTGCAAGATATGTTTGTTTGATTTTTCTTCCTCCCATCAGCAGCAACATGAAGCTCTCTTTTAAAAGCTAAAGTCAAGAATAACGTGTGTAATCTGATTCCTCGCCGAAAAAATAGTTGCAGTCTCATGTGAAACTGTGTCTTCTGTTGCAAAACCTCTGCCCAGCCTCCAGAGAATTAGTGTGAAAGATTATTCCCACCCTCTTGGATGAATGAATCTGTGCGCACAGTGCCTTAAATCCAGTTAATTGCAGCCCTGTCCTGTCTTCAAAACAAGTCAACATCCCTTATGTCTCCAGTCTCAGTCAGATGAATAAAAAGGTCACAGCTTGTTAACGGTAAGGCATTTCCATATTAGTGTCTTTTCCAGAAGCAGCATTTAGCTTTCTCTTGCTGAGTCACTGCGAGATGCAGTACGAGTGCGGCAGACCTCAAGACTCAATCCTAAAGCAGTATTGCTGTACAAAACAGAATGCTCTCAACATCGCACTGCTTAACCTCACCCACCCCCACCCCCCCAAAAAAGTTTAAATTGGTAACAACATCATTGTACAAATCCTTTATTTTATTTGTGGCCATATTTTTAGTGAAATGACTTGAATAGGATTAGGAAACGTCTCAAGCCAGATTCAAACTCAGGTCAGAGCATGTACACTACAACGGATGGATGATGTATAGAGATACCGACAGAAAAACAGATAGATAGTGAGACGATGGATGGATGGATGGATGGATGGATGGATGGATGGATGGATGGATGGATGGATGGATGGATGGATGGATGGATGGATGGATGGATGGATGGATGGACCGACTGTGTAGAATAGATATATATAAATATGTAAATATGATTAAAAGATGAATATGAGCCAAAAGTACAGAATGTCACATTTTTTTATTGGCTGTTTCAACACATACATGTTTCTTTACCAACAAAGAGCAACATTTTTAGAGTTCTATGTGATCTAAGAGATCTATGTGAGTATAAGTATTGTGACAATTTAAATTAAAGCAATTGTACAAGTTTAAAAGCTAGTATTTACAAACCCAATTCCAAAAAAGTTGGGACACTGTACAAATTGTGAATAAAAAGGGAATGCGATAATTTACAAATATCATAAACCTATATTTTATTCACAGTAGAATATAGTAACATATCAAATGTTGAAAGTGAGACATTTTGAAATGTCATGCCAAATATTGGCACATTTTGGATTTCATGAGAGCTACACATTCCAAAAAATTTGGGACAGGTAGCAATAAGAGGCTGGAAAAGTTAAATGTACATATAAGGAACAGCTGGAGGACCAATTTGCAACTTATTAGGTCAATTGGCAACATGATTGGGTATAAAAAGAGCCTCTCAGAGTGGCAGTGTCTCTCAGAAGTCAAGCTGGGCAGAGGATCACCAACCCCCAATGCTGCGGCCAAAAATACTGGAGCAATATCAGAAAGGAGTTTCTCAGAGAAAAACTGCAAAGAGTTTGAAGTTATCATCAACTACAGTGCATAATATCATCCAAAGATTCAGAGAATCTGGAACAATCTCTGTGCGTAAGGGTCAAGGCCGGAAAACCATACTGGATGCCTGTGATCTTCAGGGCCCTTAGACGGCACTGCATCACATACAGGAATGCTACTGTAATGGAAATCACAACATGGGCTCAGGAATACTTCCAGAAAACATTGTCGGTGAACACAATCCACCGTGCCATTCGCCACTGCCGGCTAAAACTCTATAGGTCAAAAAAGAAGCCATATCTAAACGTGATCCAGAAGTGCAGGCATTTTCTCTGGGCCAAGGCTCATTTAAAATGGACTGTGGCAAAGTGGAAAACTGTTCTGTGGTCAGACCAATCAAAATTTGAAGTTCTTTTTGGAGAACTGGGACGCCATATCATCCGGACTAAAGAGGACAAGGACAACCCAAGCTGTCATCAGCGCTCAGTTCAGAAGCCTGCATCTCTGATGGTATGGGGTTGCATGAGTGCGTGTGGCACGGGCAGCTTACACATCTGGAAAGGCACCATCAATGCTGAAAGGTATATCCAAGTTCTAGAACAGCATATGCTCCCATCCAGACGTCGTCTCTTTCAGGGAAGACCTTGCATTTTCCAACATGACAATGCCAGACCACATACTGCATCAATTACAACATCATGGCTGTGTAGAAGGATCCGGGTACTGAAATGGCCAGCCTGCAGTCCAGATCTTTCACCCATAGAAAACATTTGGCGCATCATAAAGAGGAAGATGCGACGAAGAAGACCTAAGACAGTTGAGCAACTAGAAGCCTGCATTAGACAAGAATGGGACAACATTCCTATTCCTAAACTTGAGCAACTTGTCTCCTCAGTCCCCAGACGTTTGCAGACTGTTATAAAAAGAAGAGGGGATGCCACACAGTGGGAAACATGGCCTTGTCCCAACTTTTTTGAGATGTGTTGATGCAATGAAATTTAAAATCAACTTATTTTTCCCTTAAAATGATACATTTTCTCAGTTTAAACATTTGATATGTCATCTATGTTGTATTCTGAATAAAATATTGAAATTTGAAACTTCCACATCATTGCATTCTGTTTTTATTCACAATTTGTACAGCGTCCCAACTTTTGTGGAATCGGGTTTATAATTGCAAATCCCTTACATGCAATCCCAGCAGTGAGTCTGTGAACCATAGACATCACCAGGTTCCTGGTTTCATTCTTTGAAATGTATTTCCAAACTTTTAATGCAGCCATTTTCAACTATTCCTTGTTTTAGGGCATTTCTGCCTTTAGATCTAATTTAAAGACCTTTTTAGACCTTATTTCTTTTTAGACCTTTTATTTCTTTCCCCTGATAAACTCCTTTTTATTGTTGACAGTGTGTTTTGGGTCACTGTCCTGTTGCAATATAAAGCGCATCCCACTGAGCCTGGTGGCAATTTCGTGAATATTGTTAGCCAATATTATGGCTCATCTATTTTTGTTGCTGAGCAGAGGTTTGCATCTTGCTGTGTAGCCTCTGTAATTCTGACAGACTGACCAATCAGAATCAAGTATTCCAGAGTGCTGTGCAATATATATAAAAAGAGAGACAAAAGGGTGTCAGAACTTCATTGATTCTTTTGGGGAAATATAAATCCACTTATAGAGCAGTAAATCAGGACATGTTGACCCATTCACTACTGATGAATTATGCAGTCTCCCAATGTGAAAGAGAGAGAGAGGGAGCGGAAAGGAAAGGAGTTGCCTAAACACCCTAAATTAAAACAGTCCACAGACGTACATAAACATATTTATTCACACTTTTTCACTAACCATGTAAACCATCATAAACCACTCGCTGAGTGTGACAATGACGCACTAACCCTTAGCAACTAGAGCATGACTAAGGGGAGCAGACAGAATGCCACATGCCATCTCTTTCCCTTATAGAGATGCTCTACGCACAAATATGAGAATTTCCAATATAGGACACTCTCGTAGGAGGCAGGGTGGGAGGAAATGTACACCCTTTGAAACTCTGATACTGTGAGATAATATAATTATGAAACACTCACACGAGCCTTATATAGAGGTACAGCACATATAGAAACAATGTTTTAAATATTTAATAACCCATTTAAACAATTCAGTCTTCGATTCAGGACATTCTAAGTTGACAGACAGACAGACAGACAGACAGACAGACAGACAGACAGACAGACAGACAGACAGACAGACAGACAGACAGACAGACAGACAGACAGACAGACAGACAGATAGATAGATAGATAGATAGATAGATATAGATAGATAGATAGATAGATAGATAGATAGATAGATAGATAGATAGATAGATAGAATATATTTCATAACCCAAGTTTAGAGAACTAAATACAGCCTTGTTTATTTACACAGCGAATTAATGGTGAAGTGATATCTAGAAGTAGTCTTACCAAGCTTTAGGCCAGTCCTGAGGTCTTCAGAAAATGTCCACTAAACATAGGCTGATGTGAGGGACGGTCCTCCGGCGGTCCAGTGTTTGACAAGGCCATGACAGGCACATATGAGCCGAATCAGGGCTTCTGACTAGTCAACATCAAACTGCAAAAAAGATTGAGTTAACAGTGAGCTTTTATAACCTTGTTACAATGTGTCTTTACAAACATTTGATACTAAGATCTGCACACTATGCACGTAAGAAGGATGATCATAGACCCTGTAGAGGTGAACGTCATCCAGTTTACATGTTCAAACACGTTCTCGCTGACTGCTCCCTTTTGAAGCAGTGACCACTTTCAGGCCCTAAAGGACTGACTATACAATGAGCAAATAGCATTGGAGACCAGGTTGTGAAGCAGCATTTCACTGGTTGAACCTACAGAACGAACACGCCCCTGAACGAGTTAATTGCTGAATTCAGAACCGCATACTAGCATACTGCACCTACTGTCTTTCCCATATCTTTCAATGGCAAAAATAGTAAGAGTAGTATGTTGATATGCAGTTCAGAATTCAGCAAATGTTTTGAATCTGTGTAAGACTCGGAGCGGAGTGAACAATTTGAACTGGGAATCTTGTTCGTTTGTATCTGTTATGTTCTGTTGTCTTTTGTGATGAAAACTCTTATGTTTCCGTAGTCTCTTAGTAGATACAAGTTAATAACGCTGGTTTCGGTCGCGAATGACTCTGCATTTGACAAATCTGTTGAGTGAATGATGAATCATTTTATTCATAATGCACAAAACACTCACACCACTTATGTAACAACAGCATTCAAATCCAAATGAATCTTTTTTGAGAATGATTCAAAAGATTTGAATCACTGACAGTAATATAAATCTGTGTTATTTTAGTATCACTGAGATTTGCATTTATAATTTTCATTTTAATTTTAGTTCAAGTTTTAGTAATTTTGTTGTCATTTTAGTACATTTTTTTTAATGTCTATCTTTTGTTATTTATTTTAATTTCAGTTTTAAGCGAAATCAAGTTAAACTAAATGATAATTACAAATGTTGCTTTGGCAACTAGCGGAAATAAAATAAGTTTAAGATTTTGTTTTTCAGTTAGTGTTCATTTTTTATTTTTCGTTTTAGTTAAAGCCCTAATATGTAATTTTTTGCCGCTAGAGGTCGCTTATTCAAAACAAAGGCGTAGCTTGATGACATCTGGATTTCGCTGGACGGCCGCTTCCGATTTTCCGCTCATGCGTACACAGCGCTGTTTTTCATATTAGATCCTTTATTTGAGTGTGTTGAAAGTTGTTATAATGCTTCTCGTGCTTTCACTTAGCAGCTACTCTTATACACTTGTTGCATCGATATTTTGCATGGTAAAACATGGTACTCGCGGTAAATCAAGAAAACGAGATTTAAACAATAAGACTACAGGCTCGTTCACACCAAGGTCAATAACTATAAAGATATAGTTCTAAAAATCAATTGCTCCCCTGTCTAATAAAACACATAATATATTAAAGCTTCTTTGGTTTCCATGGTTTCTATAAAATAAAATTGAGGTAATGTGGGGATGTTGTCATTGATAGGCGATGCACGGACACGATCCGTGTCCTGGTTAAATTTGCTTATTTCTCTGGATCTAAACATTCTTGGAAACATTTGGGATAACTGAGATAATTAGGATAAGTACACAAGTCAACAAATTGTACATACTGTGCCTTTAACTGTAATAATTATTGAACAGTTGAATTATAAAGACTTAGCAACCAGATATTTTGGATATTGAACTATATTACCTGAAGATATAATTGTTTATTGTTTGTGACTGAATTATTAATATAGGCTAATTACATATTGAACAGTAGTGTTTTGTCGTAAGCTATTGCTGATGAGTCGTGCTAAAGAACACCATACCCCTGATATCACTAATGCAATCTTGAGGCATATTTCTTTATATTTATAACAATTTTAATAGAAAATTAGCTTAGATCGAATAGAAATATAAATCAGATCCAGGCAGAGGTCCAAAATGAACTAACAGTTATATCAAACGTACTGAGTTTCCCATCTGGACAGGATAAGCGCGTTTCGAGTCATCCTCTCGGGCCCATCAGTGTGCTCTAGCTAGGCAGCGCGCTAGGTTTTGAGACACAGCCATTGTCTTCTTTATATTCAGATAGAGGCGGACATAAGCGAATTCAAACAAGCGTAACCTCTCTAAATAGATAGTTAAGTTCAACCAAATAGGCATTAAAGGCCGGTGCTATCCATACTGATCACATGCTCTGTGATGGAGTCAGGGTTAGCAAAGCGCAGCGGTACCTGCATTGATTCCCGAACATCCAGTGCAGCGGTCCGAGCTTACATTCATGTAGTTTTGAGAGAATTATACTTCAAAACAGACAAGGCTGTCAAATGATTTACTTACCTCTTAAATAGTCGTTTTAAAGAATAAGCTGCTCAGCGGCCGTAATCCTTCTTCCCTCTCGGTACAACAAGGATCGCATCTCTTTCTTAAAGCGACAGCGCTTTTTACGCAGACGAGCGCGCGGGTGCGTTTGTCATTATGGGAACCTTGACTGTAGTTCTAAACATGCATGAATTATGACAAACTCAATCCGGTTTTGTTCCTATGTGGTTTTATTGCTCTCATGAAAAACAAGATCTGAACTTTTTTTTTTTTACACATATTTTTCAAAGCAATGCCGGTCCTACACTTCTGGGGACCCCAAGCAAAACTTTGTGAAGGGGCACCCCTGTCGAAATGACACCCACTTGACTAGACTAAATAAGAATTTATAATGTTAGAAAAATTGCATACTTCGTTCTTGGCACCCTTTTGTCTGCTCTGGACAGATATCTTAGTATGGAAGCCATATAGCCATTAGTCAAGATGCATGTCATTATTATCTGCCGCAATGCATGATGTCCAAGTCCAAAACTTAATGCTTTGCTCAACCCCCCTGCTCCCATTCACTGTTTCAAAGAGATTTTCAGATGTCCAGTATGACAATATGCATTTTTGGCTTTAACTGAAGATATATTAAACATAATACAGTAATACTTTTAATAAACCAATGAATAAAATGATAGAAAATGATGTTAATAAGTTAAACATTGCATGTCCTTCTTTAATGTCAGAGAAGATGGGGATGTGATTCCATCAAAGATCTGGTGGTGGAGGTACAACTCTGTGGAGTAAAACGCTCATGCTTCTAGTCTCTTTACTGTTGACTGTTGTTTTTAAAAATACTTAATCTGCAGTAACTTTTGGTTGTAAATAAATGTATTTGTGTTATTAGAATGTAATTTGCAGTTACGTCAAAAAAGTAATCTGATTACATAATGCATGTTACTTGTAGTACTTTAACATCAAAAAGTAATCTGATTATGTAATGCATGTTACTAGTAATGTGTTACTTTACTCGTTACATAAAAAAGTAATCTGATTACATAACACTGATTTACCTTTTTGGCTGATAATTCTGATTATGTTCAAAATGCTAATTTCTAACGCAGCTCTACTCTCTGAAAAAATGATCAATACTCAAATTGGAATTAACAGTGATCTAATTATGGTTTTAGCCTAGGGGAAAAAAACCCAAAACTAGCGTTTCTACAAATACAGTATCAGGTGTTTTCAATCTCATCTGAAATTAGCAGTGTTGGGGGCAACGTGCATAATGAATTACTTTTTTGAAGTAACTGCAAATTACATTCTAATAACACAGATACATTACATTACTACAGATTAAGTATTTTTGAGAACAACAGTCACAGTAAGAGTATTAATTGTAGCTGAAATGTAGCATGATGTCCAGAATTACCTCCCAGTCTAAATTCAATACTTGAAAAATGTAACAATAATATGACCCCTTAGATGTTACAACCTTGTTTCAACCTGCAAGTTCTACAGAAAAGAAATTCCACATATAACGGCTTGTGTGTAGGATGATGCACTAGTGTCCGCTGTAGTGGTTCATGTGCAACAGTGCAAGAAATGGCTTTTTGAATAGCTGCCCACTGTAGTGACCTCTATGTGTGAAAGGGTTAAGCTAAATATAATGAATAAAGACTAAATCTAAATGTGGCATTTGTGCATGTGAAATTAAACCGTGTCCCTTGAAGCTCATTGGGGGTTACAATGGTAGTGGCGGCACATCTAAGGTAATTTGCTATAACATCGACAAATGATATCCTTCTAGTATTATGCGTTACCTCATGAATAGTGAGCAGCCAGCACTCACCATGTGCATTATGGGGATTTTGCACTCCATTATAGTATATTTGCTTGCGAGGACCACCAATTGACAGTTACAAATACACTATTAAAAAAAAAATGTTGGCCCTGCCAGTTTAACAAATATGAACAAACATGTTTGTCAGTATCAGGTGCAAATTAAAGACAAAACTGTTTAACGTTCATTACAGATCTGTTTTGTGTCTTGTGAGGTGAGAAAATAGTAAAGTCTTACACAGCAGTTAACATACTTGCAATGACAGAGTTTATTACGGAGCAAATTAAGGTTGACAGATTTGACAGTCAGTTTTAACAATTAACAGTAATCAAATGGTTGTAACCCCAACACCCAACACATTCAAACGATTCATTTCAACTTCCCTGCTATTTATTTTAATCAATATAAATTTGGAAAATCATCCCTGCTTGTCTAGAAGTAACAGGTTATTCACAAATTGACGCACATACAGCTTGAAGCATTTGCTTTGTTTCTAACACAATCTGTGAAGTTTAGATTTGATTCATGCACAGTTTTACTATGAAAGATCAAACAAGTTCTGTTTCTGGTAAGTGCCTCAAAGAGGAGAAAAGACAGTTTCAGAGTAGTATGCAACGCGTGTCCACCAAACTTTGTCAGAAGTGCCTTCAAACATGAAACTATTATGTAAATTCAGCAGTAGGCTAATCAAGTCATATCATATTCGACTCATTATGCAATACGACCACATCCTCTTTCCTAACACCTGCCTTAAAAAAACCAAAAAAGAACAGGTAAAGAATTACACAACCTAAAAGCAAAAAACTGAAAGAGCCTCTCTATAAATTACACTTATTTGAAATCGCAACAGAGAAAGAGAACAAAGAAATCTGAAACAAGAACCCAATGAAACACTGAAACGAAATTGACTCTGAAAAACAAGTCATGACTAGATGACTAGTTGTCCAATTACATAGTTCTTAATGGTAGCACAGCAAGAAAAAGCCACACAAAAAAAAACACATGATAACGAAAAATAAATATTCACATAAAACTATGGGAAACACTGTTCCCGATAATTTGATCCACCCTACAGTGAAATATGAGGATCACTGCCCTCGATATATACACACCGGTAGGCAAAAACTACCTTTGAACACTCCACATTATGGAAGACACTGCTCCCGATAATGGTTTTAGAATAGAAATATAAATGTTACAGAGAAATGCTGTTGTCACTTAAATGCTTGAGCCCACGAGTTTGGTCAAAATGGAAACTTGCCAATTCATTCAATTGTTTCAGACCAACGAGAACTAAAAAGATACTTCAATACAAGGAGATCTGAAAAAAACATTCAAAAGCTTCACTCAACAGCCTGAACTGTTATCTTGTTTCAGTTTTGCCAATTTAGGGCTTTTCTTAAAAAATATCTTTTTTTTAAAAAAAAGAGGAATTGCTCTGTGAGTAATAAACCAGGTGCTTTTGAGCTTATTTCCTCAAGCACCTGTAACAAGAGACATTTCTGATGCCAGCTGTTGGTAACATGCATTTCTGTTAGCAGATGCTGCTTTTAAGAACTGACAGTATAACCGTCACAATTATGGAAGGCACTGCTTCCGATAATTTAAAAAAAGAAGACACTTTTATAGTGAACACTGTCACTGATAAATAAATAATAAATAAATATATGGTCCTCAGTTAGTCACAGAAGCTGAGTTGTGGGTTTTACATGAACTGCAAAAGGGACTCAAATCCCCAAGTAGCAGCCAAGAACCAGGTTTACGCCACATGCAACTTGAAAAACTTCAAGACAAATAACTGGAAATGACAACTTGAACTTGAAATGCACCTTAAATTTTGTGCTTCGATGTTTTTATCGGTTAAATATTGTATTTATCCTTAGTCAAGCAATAATACTTGATATTATAATCATACAAATGCAATATACTAAGATAATTAGAAATAACAATAAGAATATCTATATAATTTATTATCTCAATATAGTTCTGATTATGTTTAAAGAACTTCCACAATTTAACTTAGCTTATGTAACGAAGCTGCCATATCATTCATTTTGAAGATATGCTTCATTGTTCCAAATCAGATCAGATCTACTTCATAGCGGCAGGACTATATATTTTTTTGTATCGAGACGCACTTTTAAGCAAAACCGGTGTCAGGTTGGTTGAAGCAATGTTGAAAATTTTAGATTTCATTGTCTAAGGCCCAGATATCTCCAGCCAGGTCATTGGCGCAGCCCTGGATGGTCCAGGTGAGCAGAGCAAACTTGTTCTGGACCTGGTCTATGTCAAGGTTTGCTTTTTTTTCATGCACATCACCCAGGTACTTTTCCAGGTCTGTGGTGGTTTGCCACCCATCACCAAAGAAAACGTGGCGGAATGGGACAGCTCTCATTGAGACGTAAGGAGACAGAAGATTATGCTCCACCTTAAAAGAGGAAGAAAATGGCAAGAACATGAGAACTTAGCCAATATGTATCAATCAATGATACAAGATGCGCCTAGAAAAGCCAAGAGAATAACTTCACCTTCATTAGGCGGTTATTGATTATGCGACACATCTCGACGTCATCCAGGTCGCTGTTAGTGATGTCAGTAGCTAGAGAGGCAGCAGCACGACCGAAGGAGCTCTTTGCTTCGTTCAGCCACTCCGTTGACAAAGACTCAATTTTATCGACCTGTTGAAAGCATTTTGAGAAACGAGCAAGTTATTTTGAAGATTAAAAACTGGTTACTTTTTTTTGGATCTCATTGCAGCAAAAAAAAAAAAAAAAAAAAAAAAAAGGAAAAAAAAAACCATTACCTTGTCAAGTTTGAGACTGTTAACACGACTGATGATGGTGCTCACGTGCTCGGCGATCACGTTGTCATACATGGTAATGTCCAGTTTGAGGATGTGGTCATGAATGAGACGGAGGGCCATCTGTCCAGCAACCTCAGCAGCAAGCAAGGATAGCTCAACCACTTTCTCCAGTTCATTTTTACTATTCTTGTTGGTTCCAAAATACTCGTAGTCAGCAGTGGCCTGGTTTAAATTAAAAAAAAAAAAATGAGTATGCAAACCTTTAGATGACTGTGTATATGGCATTTATGAACAGAGCAACATTTAGGGCCATCAGTCTCTTAAAACCACTGTGTGGTTGACTATTAATGGGATAGTTCACCAAAAAATAAAAATCACGTGATCACCCATCATCCATGATTTACTCACCCTCGAGCCATCATAGGTGTATATGACATTCTTCTTTCAGACGAATACAATCAGAGTTATATTAAAAGATGTCCTGGCTCCTCCATGCTTTATAATGGCAGTGAATGGGAGCCCAAAATTTTAATTGTACCCATTCATTATAAAAGTAATCAACAGTTAATAAAGTTAATAAAGGCCTTCTGAAGCGAATCGATGGGTTTTTTCTTCCGGTGGAGAAAGTGTAACGCTTCTCGCACTTCAAAACGCTTATGCTATGTCTGACGTCATCGTCAACTTCATCGAAGTTGAAGGTAGTCCGCCGGAAGCTAGATATTTTACTTTATTAAAAATGGATATTTTTCTTACAAAAACCCATCGATTCACTTCAGAAGTCAATTGGATTACTTGTATAATTGATGGATGCACTTTTTTTGGGCTTCAAATTTTGGGTTGCCATTCACTGCTATTATACATTTTTTTTTATATAACTCAGATTGTATTCTTCTGAAAAAAGAATGAAACTTACATCTAGGATGGCTTGAGGGTGAGTAAATCATGGGACACTTTACATTTTTGGGTGAACTATTTCTTTAAGAAAATGGCTTCTTTTTTTAAGAAAATCACTAAGTGAGGTCAATGTTCAATGTACACAATCTAGCGTAGTTTATGGAAGCACCGGAAGTGATCTACGCCAGATCGTGTACATTGACCTCACTTACCAGAAGTGATCGCGCACTGAAGGCTGTTGGACATACTTTTGTAAATACTGTTCAGTTTCTCGCACAAACCGATCCATTTTTGGGTGAACTATCCCTTTAAGTAAGATCAGGAGAGATGGATCATTTATCAATTCATACATTGTTTTTTAATCATGTTATTTTGTTTTTGATTAAATTGACAGGCCAATAACACAAAAGAAATAAAAAGAAACATACCTCAGAAGAGACGAAACTAAATGACACAGATGGGATTCCAGAGAAGGCCAGGAATGGATATGCACCATCATCCATCTGCATGGTCGTCAGACTGAGCACAAAACAACAATGGATTCAGGAGCATGTATGTCATATCACCACAGAAACAATCATGATTATATTGATATTACGGTCCATTTTAGTAAAGATCAAAAGCAGATTTACTCACATATTTGAAAAACTACCACCGTAACTCTGGAGAAGGCTTGAACTTGACCCAGGGCTTTTGACTTTTGTCAGGGTTTTCTGCAGAAGGGTCTGCAACAAAGGACTGGCAGAAGCTCTAAAGGAACCCACACCTGGTGATTAAAGAAAAACATTGTATTAAACACGACAGACAACATATGGTTTATTTGAGTTCTTCAAACCTTCTTGGTTATATTCATGATAATAAAGTATATTTGTACTTCAATGCTAATCGACATAGTATTCTATACAGTGATGAAGGCTTTGAAATAATATACTGTGTGCCTCATTCTGTGCAAGAAGCCACATCATCTCACAGAAGGATGCTAAACTGTCATTATGAAGTGAGTTTGGAGTAAAAACGTTATTAAATGTTGTATTTTGTTGGACAAGAATTTCATAAATGCTTCTCATGTTTGAAGCATACTACCGAGTACCGATTCACATTAATTCAATACTGAATAAACGTACCAGTAACAACCCCATCCAAACTGATGTAAGTAAAGGCTTTCCTGTCCAGTGATGCCCAGTATCCCTGTTTAACACATAAGAAACAATACGTTACAAAAACCATAACCGTGTTTTAAAACAAACCGCTTACAATTATCATAGTCTAGCACAGATGACATTGGCACACAAACCTCAAGCCATTCAGTAATTCCGACGTTACCAAAATCCCCTGCGGTCCAGCTAGCAAACACAATGCTTCTTTTGGGTTTGAAACCATCTAAGGTGAAGAGGACAAGGAGTGAACGCATGCCACAACAATACACAGACAGTCTGCATTTGAACACAGATAGACAAAAACATACCTTTCTTCAACTCTGTGAAAACCCTTGCAAGCTCCATCAGAAGAGTAGTGCCAACTGCAGACTTTGCATATCCCCAGCTCAAGTAGTCCCTCTGCGCTCCAATCACGACATAACGATCTGACAGATTCAGACAACCACAGTGAGACCACAGATGTTCAGATCTAGACTTATTGAAGCAAAATGTAGAAACTCACCAGGGTCCACGTATCCTTTGATGACTCCAAACACGTTATGGATCTTGGTGTCGACAAGGTTATTATTGACAGCTACAACTACTTTGTCAGTTTCATTTCCCAACTTGTAACTGGAGAATGTACCCTTAAAGTTACCAGGAGCGCTGCTTCCCCCCATTTTCCTGTGAGAAATTAAAGAATACCAATTTATTTGGATGTTTCTTGACAATGCTAAAAAAAAATTAAATCAAGGTAAACCAAAACTATAACATACTCAAAGATTTTGCGTGCCATTGCAGTAGTAATTGTCTGGGCAAGAATTCCTGGAAGACCAGAGGACTTGGCAGGAGGAAACTGTGTGTGATTAAAGGATGGGAATCCTGGGGTGTAAGGATCACCTGATCCTAGGTGGACCTGTAGGTAATGACCAGAATGAATGAATAACTGGGCTGGGCATTTTTTCCATGTGGCTGGCGTATTTTTCCGATTGTTTTCAATGGGCGATCCACGTTTTTACAACCCCATTAGCATAACGAGATGCTGAGCATCTATTTCATGTTCAAGTGCTGAGCGCTCAATGTATTTTACAGGTCGCCGAGAGTTGAAGAATGTTCAACTTAAAGGATTAGTTCACTTAAATAAACTTTTGTTGATAATTTACTCACCCCAATGTCATCCAAGATGTCCATGTCTGTCTTTCTTCAGTCGAAAAGAAATTAAGGTTTTTGATGAAAACATTCCAGGATTTTTCTCCATATAATGGACTTCAATGGGCTCCAAACGGTTCAAGGTCCAAATAACAGTTTCAGTTCAAAGGGCTCTAGCGAAACGATTGGTCATTTAAAAAAAAAAAAAAAAAAAAGTTTTTTTTTTTTTTTTAGCACAAATGCTCACCTTGCTCTGTTCTGTGATGTGCGTTCATGACGTCACATAATACGCAATTACATTGAAAAGGTCACGTTTGAAAATTTTCTTTTAGGCTTTCTAATATTAAAACACCCAGGATACGCACACGAAATGGGCATTTTAAACGATAAACTGACACAAAGACATTTGAATATGTGTATATGGTCCTCCTTCCACACATTTGTAAACACTGACTCAGTACTTCCGCCTACGTCAAGCGTGACCTTTTCAGCGTAATTGCGTATTACGAACGCGCATCACAGAACAGAGCAAGGCGAGCGTTCGCTAGATAAGACCCTTATTCATCGTCTGGTATCCTTTGAAGCTGCATTGAAACTGTCATTTGGACCTTGAACTGTTTGGAGCCCACTGAAGTCCATTATATGGAGAAAAATCCTGGAATGTTTTCATCAAAAACCTTAATTTCTTTTCGACTGAAGAAAGAAAGACATGGACATCTTGGATGACATGGGGGTGAGTAAATTATCAGCAAAAGTTTATTTAAAAGTGAACTAATCCGTCAAGTAAAACGCAGCACTCACTGTCACTTTTTTTACCCAGCCGTCCAATCACAGTGGAGGAGGGGCAGGACAAAATATCACCGACCAACTGCCACATTCTGCTTGTACAACATCAACAAGCAACATAATAATGGAACAAAATAATTTAAAACAAGAGCCGGAGCAAACACTATACATTGTATCGACATTTTTATATAGAATCAATACAGAAAGAAAACAATCTGTGAAATTAGATACTAGTAAGACAAAAGTCTTAATTGGAAAAAAAATTATAAAAATGCTGACAAAACGCTCTCAAGGTAGACATGTGGTTCTGCTGGCTCAAACCATCACTTTTACTGATTTAATTTAGCCATTGCCATGATCTAAAAAAACTTATTATAAAATAAATTAATTGTTCTTTCTTAATTAATTAGTCTTTTTTTAAGTAGTCTTTCCATTTATTTTTTTTTTTAATTGTTTTAATTTAAATTAAGTCATAATAGCAAAAGAGTCAACCACCATATGAATTTCATTCTTCTGTATAACTTACATGACCATAGAGCTCAGTATCCTCAGACATTTTTTTATAGTCAGCTGGGTCTGGGTAGATCAGAGCTGCTACTGCACCCATCTTAGCGGCATTCATAACCTAAAACGGTGACAAATATATTTTGATCAGCACTAGCAAAAAGTGTGTTACTATTAATAGACTGTCTTATAGTTCAGAAAGAAAATGAACGTATTGGTCTGCTCCTCACGTGTTACCTTCTGTGCCATGCTGATTTTTCCAGTTCTCATCAGTATGACAGACCCATTTAGATTCACACCGTATTCTTTGCTCACAGTCTGCAGGTCAGCAAGCTCACCATAGTTGGCATACACCACTCTGCCCTGTGAATATAATTGTTTAAGAAACTTGAGAATGCAAATCATGGGACAACTAATGACTTAGCTGACTGACAAAGGCAAGCAAAAAAAGAAAACAAAGAAAGTCAAGTGGAAGAGGAAGGCTCACCTCTTTACGTCCTGTTTCACTGTAAGCCAGGAACCCCTTTGGACTTCCGATCTCGTCTGAACCAAACCACACTTTGTTTGGATTGGCACTTTTAGGGTTAAAAACAGTACAGATTACAAACAGCGCAACCAAAGGAAGATGGAAAAACTATGATTGCATTTACTAAAGTGTTCCAAGTGGTTTTTAACGTGTTGCTATGTGTTTTTTTACTGTGTTCAGTTTTTAGTTTGTGCGCATGTTAACGTATTACTATGCAGTTTTACCATAGATATACAAGTGTCTATTTCTATGGGCAGCTATACGCCATATTAGAATGGTCAAATCAGGTCAGTGACAACTCGAAAGCAAGTCGACAGTGCATTTACAACCCATTTATTCACATGAATGTATGAATATTTATATCTTTATGCAATAGACATTAGCAGATGATTTTTAGCATTTAGTTTATCATTAAATGTGATAAATCTGATATAAATATACAGATATAGCATACTGAGTAATACATACAAACACAAACCAGCACATTCTCACCTCTGAAAGGTGAATGTTCAGTGTGTTTTTGTGTTCTAACAGGTTTTTAGCATGTTTTGTATGTGCAAGCATGTTGTTATGTGGTTTTTACTGTGTTCAGAAAGATTTGTTTGTGTTATGCTGCTATGCAGTTGCTAGGGTATTTGAGCGTTTAAAAAAAAATGTTTGCTGTAATATAATTGCTAAGGTTTTAAAACTTTACTTAGTGTGTTGCTATGCAGTTTCCAGGGTATTCTTGGTGGTTGCAGAGTGGTTACCTGTTAGGATACTGTAGCTTTACATAGTGCTCATCAACCCAGGGGTCCATATTCAGCTTCATGAAAAGATTATGGATGTCGTCACCTAATTTGTTATCCTCAGATGATCCTGCATTAAGGTTACTCTGGGGATACCCGCTTGATAGAAGAACAACAGAAAGTTAGGAAAGAACTATAACGTGTAGATTTAAAAAAGGTTGTACATTTACAATTGTGTTAATGTTTAAACTGACAATAATCAATAATATAAAATTATTTACAGATACCTTAATTTATCTTTAATGGCTTTAGATGACAGTTTATTGTTCAGAAGTTTAACAAGGTCACTCCAATCCACAGAGGGTGCAGAAGGTTCATAAATCAGTGGATCCGCTTGAATTGGATGGGCAAGAGAAGGGCAGGAAGGCGACTCCTGACCAAAAGACCAAAAGTATCCAATGAGTAAACCTGGCACAAGAAAAAAGAAAACAAAGATTGTGGTTTCTCATTTGAGTCCAAAGGGAACATGAGGACTGAGAACATCTCCTAATAATAACTTATTACTATGATGTGGTGTACGTCATGTGATCAACTGCTAAATTCAAATCTGCTCTAGCAGAGACAAATGCGTTCAGTGCTTGTCAAACATCACAACTGTTCAGTGTGTGAAAGTTAAAACGCAACAAAAACTGATAAAAGTTATTAATTTGATTACTATTGTTTTTGATAATAAATTTGTATTAAATATCATAAAACAGGATAACAAATAATTTCATAGGGCACAATTATCTGAATACAATTTTAATAAATTGTAATGTTACATTTTTAAAGTTTTATTAATTCAATTGATTAGTTAGTTGATTAGTAGATTTTTGATTAATTCAAATTGAATTAAACCATTAAAATTCAGAATCCAGAAAAAAAAAAAAAAAAACAGAACATAGTTTATTATTCTTTGATAATAACTGAATGATATTTAATGACATTTGGATATGGTAAAGAACTGAATAAACTACAAAAACACTCACCCACAATGAAGAAAAACATAATTACACCCCCGAAAAACAGAATCCTCCTCTTGTTTAGTGACCCAGAACGACTGGATCTAATGTACGCGTCACGTTGCACGTGTCCTTGTTCTGTTCCATCCATTTCCTCCTCCTCACCCTCCACAGAGAGCTTCACTTCCACATGGCTGCCCTCTCCATCAGGATTCTGAGATTGATTGAACCGGGTGTATGAGCGACTGTTCACCTGTTAACAGGGGGAAAATAAGTAGGCTGCAAATTTAAGAGAAATACATACAAAGTCAATATTTAAAGACAAGTTTGTCCAAAACAGAACTTACTATTCTCGAAAACTTCATTTTGGCTTGATCAATTGTTCCTGCCATGGAATCTGAAACTAAAGGGATATAAAATATCTTTAGCAACAAAGTTTCTCACAAGTTCTGACAAAGAGTCTTTTTAAAGTCTCTTTATTCATAAACACAGCCCTTCTTGTTCAAAGTCCAAAAAATGTTTTGTCCACTGAAAAAAGGCCAAGTCTTTTGATTCGTTGAACTGCATCCAAAACCCAGAGCCGCCCTCTACAGCGGCTCCAGAGCTAGTTAAATCAGTGATGGGAATCAATATGCCGATTATATAATGTTGATAATGTGACGCTTACTAACTGTGAAATACTGTGTAGTTTATTTTAAATCTAGTGGCCCACGAACACATTTACACTAAACAAAGAAAGAGTGCCAAATACAATGGAAAAGAGTAGACTAGAGGTCGACAGATTAATCGGCACCGATATAGCTGATTGCTGTTCAATTGCATTAAACATGCTAGACCTTTATATTTCAATTACTTTTTATCCATCTTTAAGCATGCCTGTTTGGATTTATATGAAATGGTAACACTTTACAATAGGATTCCACTTGTAGCATTAACTAAGGTTAATACAAGTATTGTTCATTGTTAATTTCAATATTTACTAATAGATTTTTACATTTTAAAGTTGTCTCATCATTAGTTACTGCACTACACAACATACACATACACATCAAGGAGTACACTACATTTTCATGGTTCAGGAAAAAATAAATGCTGTTTTTCAATTTTGTAATAAATTTCAGCACTATTTTATACATTATGCTTTTTTAAAATTCAATATCAATTTTAAAAACTATGTTGATTAATCGATTATCTGTAAAATCCACTATCGGTCGACCTCTAAAAAAAAAAAAAAAAAAAAAAAAGTACTTTTACATTTACACATTAAGCAGATGCTTTTAGCGACTTACAACAGAGGAACACAAGCAAAGCCAACAATATTTATAGTACACAAAGCCAGGTTCCTGATACAGCTAGATTAGGGCAGAGGAGAAATCTGTGTGCACATGCATTGGTTTAAGGTTTAAACTTGTATATTAAACTGCAACCATCCACATAAACAAGCAATGACAGAAAAACCTTATCAAAGCCACAGGTTGTCTCACAGGTCAAATATCTTTTGAGACAATCTTTGTAAAATCTAGTGGCTTTGTAAATAGTAAATATAAATATAAATGTGCACTATTTTTAGGGACATATCCAAGTGTTTGTGTGAAGTATGGAAGCTAAAGTATTAGCGCGTTTACTGCATGACATGGATGTGCTGGCACGATCACTTGCCTTTTTTCCTGATAACAACAGAAACAACTTAAAACTTTGTTGTTTTTAATACAGAATACAGTAATGCATCATTTGAAACTGTAAAGGGTCTACTTTTATTTGTGTAAACGCAAAATAACATTTTTCTCTCTCAAAAATGTTCTGCTTTTGTAAAATAAAGAAAACCAACAGGATGCGCTTTCTGCCGTCTGAGTCTCCGTGAACTGGACCACGCCACAAAAATTAACCGAAACTCAGCGTAAGCTACTTGCCTCACAGACATGAGAAATAGCGCTATAGAAAGCTTGAAATGTCTACTTTTAAACAAACCAATTCAAAATGAGAAACTGAAAGGTGCAATTCCCTCTAAAGGTGCATTTATAATGCGGATGAGAGTCCTCATCATTAACATTTTTTGCAGACGACATTGAATCAGAAAACTACAGGTATTCCACCCCAAGTATATATAATTAATATAAACATGCAATTAGTCGACTAATAGCTTAAATAAACGACTACTAATCAACCAGAAAACTCTTTAGTCGGGTACAACACTAGTTGCAGGACATATTTCCTGTCTGAGGTTTATTATTTCCCTTTTCTGCATTCAACTGAATTGACACTGTGGGGAAGACAAAAATAAAGACTTGCACTACAGGAAGCAGTTGCATGTGGTTAGGATAACTTCCTACTACTGTAATCACCAACAGGCACAATTGGCGCCATTTTTTAGTTTGGCAACAGTACAACGACAGGTAGTATCAGTTAAGACTTGCTGGAATTGAATGAGTCATTTGAATGAGCTCAAATGAAGCCCAACCCAACCTTTGTCTATATGCAATGATATTTCAAGGTTATTGAGCACAAAACAGCATTTAGCATGTTTCAAAAACCTTGAACAGAAAAAGAATTATACAAAAAGTATAAAGCACATGTGATTTTTCTCTACTCTCCATTCAATGTCTGATGTATTTATTCCTCCAGCAAAGGTGCCCAATATGATATCAACATGTCAGCCCAATGAGCAGATAAAGAAAAAAAGACAACTTATTGTTGATCCCTGCAAGCATAAAGGCAGTTTAAGCTCAATTAGACATAGAAGCATGAAGATATTATCGTTCAAGACATGTGAGAGTCACAGCCGGCATCAGACATTGATATGGAGGCTGATTCATAAGGACTTCCATTGTAAATCAGGTTATAAACCACTTCTTGCGGAGCACTGAGAACTAACAAAATCAGAAAATATCTGTTTTAACGTTATTCTCATCTCCAGAATACAAGGTTACAAGGAAGTTCCGTATCACAGCACATGCAAGGACGAATATCAATATAATTATTTATTTTCACTGTCTGTAAAGTAGTTAATATAAGAATATAAGGCGAATATAGTTATTACTCTTGATAGAACACTTGAAGGTCAAAGATTATTAGCACTTCCTGTCCATGTGCTCGTGGCGCAGAAATGATCTAATGCCTCCTTACTTTATGTTCTAGAGAAATAATTAATAGAACACAAACCCGAGCACAAAATAATATTCAATTCAGATAATATTATGCCAAGCAAGACCTTTAAATTATTGTTAATACCCATTAACAATTTTAGGTAAAGTCCGCATATTTCCGCCTAAGTTACATAAATCATCACCAAGGTGACCGTCTAAGGATCTTTCTAGTTTTAACGATTTTAACAATAGCGCAAACAGCATTAAACAACAATCAACTTATAAGCATGGCATTAAGTTCATTGACAGTGAATGAATCATCGAGCTGTCATTGCAGGCCATCCTGGTCATTTATAAAAGATGGAGCCTAGCGGATAACTGAAGAGCAACAGTCTTAATTTTAAATGAGAAAACTGGTCCTGTAAATGAACGTTTCTTGCTTATGTGTATTAGATATCAGTACTTACTTGTAGAAGCGAATTTGCGTCCTGAATGCTCGCCACGCGCTCGGTCGCCAAAACGGCACGCACACCACACTATCAACGTCACTTCCTAGTACGTAAACAGGCTTGTAGATCAGCCAGTAAAAGATGTACACTTCACACGGATAAAAAAAAAATATTCATCATTACCAGGGGTTGAATTGTACAAAAATTTGAAGATGGTGGGTCCATAAATGTTTCTAATTTGTGTCTAAACATTTTTATTAATTAAAAAATTTTATTATAAAAAATATAGGCAATATTCATGAAATAATTTATATAATTGTAGTATTGTATGACTGAGCACCAGGGCTGGGGAGAAACGAAATACATGTAACTTAGTTGCGCATTTAAAATACAAAATTTGAGTAACTGTATTTTCATTAGTTACATTTTAAATGGGTGGTAATCAAATTAGTTACATCCGGAAAGTATTTTAGGATTACCAAAGTGATTACTTTGAATTTTAATGTCATTTATTTTATTTAAAGGTGCTGTATGTAAGTTTTTGACTGTACTAAAGCATAAAAATGCCAAATGTGTTTGCAGATATTTAGGAAACAAGCTCATACTCGTTTCTCTGAAAAGCAACACTACAGCCAGTTCTACTTTGAAATGTGCGTTCCGTGTCGGAACGTCTGTTTTGTTTTGGTCTGCGCTACTGCACGCTGACAGTTAACCCAATAGTATTTCGACAGCACAGGTTGCCAGTTGGTGGAAAACATCACGTATTGCTGCCATGGAAGCCAGCGAATAAACTGGGTCAGAGATCGCAGATTCTACATGACCTAAAAAGCCTCAGCATCCATCTAAAAATCTCTAAGAACGGAAGCATATTAAAACACGGATAAATCAACTCAATGTGTGAGTCTCCTCGCCTTCCATTATCAATTATGCTCGTTTCTGTTGCATGTCCTCACACTGGCAACAAGCGTGAGCGTCAAGCCTGAGGAGGAGGGGGCGGGGCAAAAAATAGTTTGAATTTGGACTGCAGTACCCATTTCAACCACTAGCTGTCATTCTTACATACACCTTTAAACATTAATTGCCGATACAGTTTACATTAATGTAAACAGCAATTGGTCATTCTCAGACTCTGACAGTCTGCAAAAGCATCCTAAGCTACATTTCTGCTCATAAGTTTCATACCCCTTGCAGAATATGCAAAATGTTAATAATTTTAACAAAAGGAGAGGGATCTTGGATCATAAAAATTGCATGTTACTTTTTAGTACAGTCCTGAATAAGCCATTCCACATATGTTTACATATACTCAAGACAAAATGACTGAATTAATACGAAAATGCCACATTCAAAAATGTATATACCATTGAATCTAACTGTCTGTCATTATCTGGATGATCCACGGGTGTTTTCATGTTTCATGTTAAGTAATTTGTTTAGGTAATTGCAACTTTTTTTGTCACATACAGCAAACATCTCCTCACTATCCTCTAGCTGCCTGTCCCTTGAACACACTGTAAAAAGCGGTCTCTGTAGTCCGCATAAGCTCCACAAACTGCAACTGAAACAAACGTGGGCAGTCTGGACAACGAAGCATAACAAACAGTGCTCCAGCCAATAGCTGAGAAAAATGATTTGGGGGTGGAAATCATTCTTGTCGGCTATTGGCTGGAGCACTGTTTATGTTTCGTGGTCCAGACTGCACCAGTTTGTTTTTGTTGCCGTTTTTGGAGCTTGTGGCGACTACAGAGCTACAGAACTACAGCTAGCGGATAGCAAGGAGATGTTTGCTGTATGCGACAAAAAATGTTGACACCGCTTGACATCGCTTAGAGCTCCTTTAAAGAAAACTTACAAGTATATTTGAAGTATAAAACTACTAACTAGTTTACTACTCAAAGTGTACTTTCATAAACAAACAAAAAAATAAATACTACTAGTATACTTATAAGTTTACTTGTAGTAGGCTACAAATGCAGTACAAATGAGAAATGTAGTTGTGAACTAGTTGTGCACTTAAAGTTTACTACACTCTAAAAAATGGTGGGTTAAAAACAACCCAAGTTCGGTTGAAAATGGACTAACCCAGCGACTGGGTTGTTTTAACCCAACAATTGGGTTGTTTTAAGCAAACATTTAACCCGACCGCTGGGTTAAAACAACCCATCGCTGGGTTAGTCCATTTTCAACCCAACTTGGGTTGTTTTTAACCCAGCATTTTTTAGAGTATACACCTTAAAAGTATACTTTTATATACGAAAAAGTGGGCTAATTTAGTCTCAGCAGTACTGCAATAGTACACTTACAAGTTTACTACTAGTGCATTAATATTATTATACTTACTACATAAAGTATACTTAAATATACTTGAACTTCATTTAAGTATACTTCATAAATTGAACTTGAAGTACATTTTTGTAAGGGTTGTCTGGTGCCCCGCACACACAAAATGAACGAAATACAATTTTTTTTTAATAGTGCTAACATAGGCCTATATACCAGTTGATTAGTATGACTAAATGGTGTTATTTCATAATTATTTTGCAATTCTGCTGGGAATAAATGAGTCTTATGCTCACTCTTACATCCAACAACAACACATCTGGCTTTCTTAGTACTAAACAGAGACATTTTTCTT
The DNA here is from genome assembly GCA_018749465.1 of Paracanthobrama guichenoti. Lineage (NCBI taxonomy): Eukaryota > Metazoa > Chordata > Actinopteri > Cypriniformes > Gobionidae > Paracanthobrama > Paracanthobrama guichenoti. The sequence continues at coordinate 23,919,202 of CM031966.1, forward strand.
AACACTACTACGGCTACTCCAGAAATAGACAATGGCGGACTGTGTACAGCTCACTGAGGGCGGGGTCAATGCTAATAGGGCAGTCTGTAAGCGGTTGTGGGCGGGGCCTAGGCATTTTGTGATGTCACAAAAGGTAAACTGCAATTGGCTTGTTCTGAGAAACTGCTTATGATTCGTAGGGATTAAAAAAGAGGAGTGGGTGGATTTTTACTATTATAGGGTGGTTGTGTGCACACACTGCCGACACACATTTATGTGCAAACACCATGTAAAAGTGAAGTTTGTATAATAGGTCCCCTTTAAAGCAAATGAAGGAAAACACCAACCTGTTTGCTCCTCTGTATCTTTATCTCTTATTCTGCAAGGTTCTTCCTCAAACTCCATTTTTACAATAGTATGTCAGTAGTTTCTCCTGCTTGCTTCTCCTGTGGGAAGATGCGAATACTCACCAGCAGTAATAAATATTGAAGTACATTTAACCGAAATGTTTCAGCACTCTGCTATTTTTGCCAAGAGGAAGAAAACCTACTAAACACTTTGGCTTCAAATTTCAGCTTCTTACTTCTTGTTTCACCAACTGTAATGTTTATGTTAGTGAGGTTCTTCTTTCACTCTCTGTTTCTGACAATAAACTGTATTTGTCTGGTTGGTAAATACCATATTCACAAAGCAAAATACCTTTTAAACTACAAAGTATTAGCTTATGATTGTCATATTTTGCCATCATATTTTTCTGCTCTGAAAACATCCCGTAGAATGTGAATTGTAATATTGTCCTGTATTATCTGTTTTGTGCTAAATTATAATTATGCAATAAAAAATAAGATGTACACTTTACCCATGGAAAGTTACCATCAAAGGTAATGGACATTGGAGTATGCTGTGAACTTCATGTTCTGCATGCATGCAGACAAAAATGTGCAAAATGTATTTCAACATGTAATTTATTTTGATTAGAAATCACTTAAAAGTCTTTAATACTTATATATATATACATAAATACATAAATACAGTACTACATCCACAAATATTATGGCTATTTGCAAAAGTTACTTTCCCTCTTTTTTTTTTTCTTGTGGTTTTATGTTTCATTTTTCAACAGACTATGTTGTTTAGTGTGTTAAATATATTTTATAATACATATATAATTATTCTGAATAATAATAAATGCATAATTTAAATAAGAATAACCTTTTTTTGCCCTTGTAATCAGTGTATACTGTTACACGCAGCATGACCTACTTTAAACAGATAAGCTTACCTTGTTGACTGTGAAGGCGCAATCTGAAATGAAAAAAAAGATTTAGGCTGACTTTTAAACAAAACCGGTGTAGAAGAAGGAAGTGTTTTATTTTTCTTTATAGTCTTTAAATGTGAGCAGACAACCGCAACCATTTCCAATTGTTCAGCATGTTTTTGCACTTACTGCATTTACTTTCTCTAGTTTCTTTCTTCTGTTGAACACAAAAGAAGATATTTTAAAGAATGATGGTTATCAAATAGTTGACGGTCACCATCGACTTCCCTAGAAGGAAAAAAAAATACTATGGAAGTCAATGGCTACTGTCAACTGTCTTGTTACCAACATTCTTTAAAATATCTTCAGTCGCGTTCAACATTGTGAAACTCATGAGTAAATGATGACAAAGTTAAAATTTTGGGGGTGAACCATCCCTTTAAGGAAAATAGCAGATGAGTAAAGTTTTGCTTTGATGAAATCCACTGAAATAAAAAAAAAACTCTTCAGAACTAAAACTGGTGGAGGATAAGTGGTGAATAAAACTCCATTTTCTTTACTCGTGCTGCCTTTTCACAAGATGTACTATAAATCTCTGGTGTCTCCAGAATGTATATGTAAAGTTTCAGCTCAAAATACCCCCAAGATCATTTATTATAGTTTGTCAAATTTGCCTCTGATGGGTGTGAGCCAAAACGCGTTGTTTGTGTGTCCCTTTAAATGCAAATGAACTGCTGCTCCCCACCCTCCTTTGTACTAGGATATTCCGTCAACAATAAAACAGGCAAGTCTTACTCAGCTAAAAAATGTTAGAAATAACCAGTTGTGGAGTACAGCCTTCCATATTTAAACCAAAGTCGGACACAGGTGGAGAGACTCTTTGAGAAAGCATTCGACTGCACCTGGGCGTTTTTGAATGGTTCGTGGATACATGTAACGTTGGTTGTTGGAGTTACTTTGATTCAACTCATCGACTAGCATGTACCGTCATGTTAATCTATTACACTATTAGTACAATTCTCTTATCTTTACAGAAAGCGTAAAAAAGTCTTTCACCTGACTATACAATGCATAATAAATGTGCGTTTATGAATTACGCAGGCGGTGAGTGTTTTGGGGATAAAACTAGCTCTAGTCTCAGTGAACACAGTCAGAGACTATGGTAACTTTAGCCATATTAGCACGAGGTTGACTCCAGCTCCATTTTCGCCAGCTCTTCATTCACCGAACTATCCGTTCCAACTTATATGTTGACTGGTTGTTAACTCCGCCCCTCATTACTTTTGGCTTTGTTTTTTTAAAGTAACAGTAGTACCAGAAATATGAAGTTGTGAATTGGGCAGCATTTTCATTAAACAGTAGAAATATATGCTCCTGTTAAATGGTCTTCTAAATTCAACCAGTTCTTTTGTATTTAATCTCTATTTATTTCTTACTAAATGTCTTGTCTTTTTAAAAGTATGGAGAAACATTATGTCTGAAACTAAAATGTAATGTTATGTCATAATGCCTAATGTACTTCATTCTAACAGGGTGTGTGTGTGTGTGTGTGTGTGTGTGTGTGTGTGTGTGTGTGTGTGTGTGTGTGTGTGTGTGTGTGTGTGTGTGTGTGTGTGTATAGATAGGTAGATGTGGCATTACTTAGTTCTCAAAAAAGAGCATGTACAGGTATATATAAATTAATTCTCAAAAGAAATCCTACATTACAACATTTTCTGATGCCTCATCATATTAGCCGTACAGCATTCTAGAAAGCTCATTCAGAAAGGAAATTTGCAAACATTCACAAAATATGAAGTGCCATCCTTACTTGTTCTGGATATGAAATTAGAGCACGAAGTGTTGGCATTGACCCATCCTTCAGAATTTTTTTTTGCGCAAATCCAGCGTTGCACTGACCCTCCTTGGTGAAGCAGTCATGCGTAAAATTATTTGTGCAAATATATAACATTTTACTGACATTCTTCCTTCAAAAATGAAATTCAACCACGGTATCCTCAGTGGCTCGGACGCCGGGAGTCTATGGAGACATCCAACAACAGAACATTAGTAATGTTTTTTTGGCGTAGACATTGCAATACTCTAGCTAGCTGATACAGCGACTAAACAAATGGTGGTCTCTGTGCTTAGGGGTGCATCTATGCTAAAAGGGCAGATCATCAACAGTCATGGGCGGGGTTTCCCTACTCTTACGTAGGAGTAGGGGGAAATATGAAACAGCGTGTTATGATAGATTGATAATGACTGATGGGGATTATAAAAAAAGTAATGGGTGGATTTTTACCATTATAGGCTGGTTGTTTACACACTGTGGACACACATCTATGTTCAAACACCTTATAAAAGTGAATTTTGCCTAATAGGTCCCTTTTAATGAAAACAGCAGATTAGAAAATGTTTGCTATCGTGCAGCCCACTGTAACAGCAGCTTACTCAACAAGGATATGCTATTACTAAACTACACTGAGCAACTGATAATTGTGAGGGAAGTGACTAACAGGCACTTTCAATAGTGTAAAGCTGCTCAGTGCAGTTGAAATAAGAGAAGATCTGCAGCATTTCAGTAACGTGACACCATCTGTTGTAACAGGTTCAAAAAGGTTACCATTCTGGCTGTGCAAGCCATCCAAACGTATGAATCTCTTTTAAACAACTATTCTTAACTTCTTCAAAATGTGCAGGTAAAGAATTATTAGACAAAAATCCTTGTTTTTATGCAACAAAATCCTTTCACATGTATGGATTGTCCAGTCTTTTTATAGGATTGTAGCCTACCCTCATTTTAACTTGATGATATGCTTGGCGGTTATATTACACATGGTGTGTTATTTCATGGAAAGTCATATAACCAGTCGAAGGTTTTTAGTTATTCATTTCAGTGTTTCACTCCCATGCCATTTAAACAACTTCAGCTTTTAATATAAAGGTACACTTAGCAAAAAGACAATATCGCCAATCCTCCTTCCAAAACATGTTTTTGTCTTCCCCTGATTCACTATGCCAATCCTGTTTTTACTGTATTTAAGACCTGACAGGATGGTTTTCGTGGGAAATTGCGTAGCCTACATACATCATTTGCCCGTGTGTGTCTCGTCATATCCGTAAACAAATCCCACAAATGGAACATTTCTCTTAAAAGGATAAGTTTTCTGCCCAGTGTTTTACTTTGGCTAATCTTCCCAACCATGCACACGCGCTCTCTCTGGGCTGCAAAGAAAGCGCAGATGATCTGACACCTGCAAACATGCATGTTTAAGTTTAGCCATACATCGTGAAATTCTTCTCAAATGAGTGTCATACAGCCCTCACAGTAATCATGATCCAGCACGCAACCTAATATATATTGGATGATTGCGTACAGCGGGGTAAGGATATCGGAGTAAAGAGGTTAGGGGGAACGTTCTGGGAACGTTAGAATAACGTTGGGGAAAGTTAAAATAACGTTAAAGTTAGAGAAACGTTAGAATAACGTTAGCATAACGTTCTACGAACCCCCCAATCCCCCCAAAATCATTTTCATTGAAGTTCACAGAAAATCAGAGTGAAATTAAGGACCTTTATTTAAAAATACAGTAAAAAAATAACACGTGAAAATATACTAAGTGAAATGTAACAGAAAATAAAAACAATTTATATATAAAATCGCATTAAATGTTTATTTAATTTTATATAGCTTTAAAAATTCCTACATTGTCATACTGGCAAGTCTTGAACAGAAGAGGGCAGCACTGAGTAACCAAAGGCATCGTTCCACAAAATATGTTCAAGATACATTTGTGAATATAGAATCTTATCAAATATACAACTCCTTTAAATATATTGTTTATTTATAAAAACATTTAAATAGTATTTGAATTAGTTAAAAAAAAAAAAAAACAGTGAACTTAATTAGTGAGTTAGTTACCAATACAAAAAAAGAAACTTCACCAAAAGGTCTAATGTACATAGCATAGTTATTTAGTAGCTTGGATTTTGACCTCTATAAATACTCTGTAGAAGAAAGTGCTATTAAGTAATGCCAATAAAGAATATAAATTATATTTAAAAAATCTTCTTTTTTGTTGTTGCATTCTTGTTTGTTGTTTCAAACAAACGAGTAGGCAGTCTTCACCTTTGCTGCTTTCATTCTATAGGGGACAGAAAATGTTTTCCATTAATTATAATTTTTTTAAGCACACAATATGTGATAAGATTGCATTATTTTATGTTAGTGATTCATAAGTCACTTTCTCATACTTTAGGCACGCGACTCTTCTTTGAGTCCATGCTTGCCCTGGGTCAGCACAGATTGATTTTCCTCTTTCGGTGTGGAAGCTGCAATGACAACATACCATGAACTCTATTCCCAGAGACAATATTATCAGTTTTCTTATGTCTATAAATCAAGGTCAACAGTTTATTCAAGTGGCATTGCAAATTCAACCCCAAAAATATACAAAGAAAGAATTGTGGATAAGTTTAAAAGTCAGTTATAAATGCAATTGATAATGCTTGATATTTAAACTCAATAACAATATTAACAAAGCTTGGGAATGTCCATTAAACTAATCAGAGCTGCTTTTTCGTATTTTCCATAGATTCACATATAGAATAGAATAGAATTGGTGATTCATCAAAACCATAAAATAACAGATTTTGCTTTAGATATATATATATATATATATATATATATATATATATATATATATATATATATATATATATATAAAAAATATCTGTCAAAAGAAGTCTCTTATACTCATCAAGCCTGCATTTGTTTGATCAAAAATACAGAAAAAAAATAATATTATGAAATATTATTACAATTTAAAATAATGATTTTCTAATTTAATATACTTTAAAATATTATTTATTCCTTTGATGGCAAAGCTGAATTTTCAGCATCATTACTCCAGTGTTCAGTATCACATGATCCTTCAGAAATCATTCTAATATGCTGATTTCTTATTATTGTTGGAAACAGTTGTGCTGCTTAATATTTTATAACCTGTGATTTTATTTTTCAGGATTCTTTGAATAAAATGTTTAAAGTAACAGCATTTATTTAAAATAGGAATCGTTTGTATCAATATACACTACCGTACAAAAGTTTGGGGTCAGTAGTTTTTTCCCCCTTTCTTTTTTTGAAAGAAATGAATACTCTTATTCAGCAAGGATGTGTTCAATTGATAAAAAGTGATGGTAAAGATTTATATTGAAAATTATTTCTATTTTGAATAAATGCTGTACTTTTTATTCATCAATGAATCCTGAGGAAAAAGTATATCAAAAAACAACATTAATAATAACTGAGTATAACTGATAATAACTGAGTATCAAATCAGCATTATAATGATTTCTGAATGATCATGTGACGCTAAAGACTGGAGTAATGGCTCATGAAAATTCAGCTTTGCATCACAGAAATAAATTCGATTTTAAAGTATATTCAAATAGAAGACCATTATAATAAATTGTAATAATGTTTGTTTTCTGTATTTTTGATCAAATAAATGCAGGCTTGATGAGCATAAGATATTTTTAAAATATTAAAAATAGCAATGTGTCCAAACTTTTGACCGGTAAATGAAAGTATACTTGCCATGCTTTTACAATTTCTAACTTGCATAAAATCCATCAGACATGTATGCAAAATAGAAATACTTACATAATAGCTGCAAGATCACAGCTGGCAGTTACAGGTTGGATATCGTAGCCTTTCAGAATTGCACAGCGCCTGGGTTGTTTCGTGTAACTGAGGCAGCAACTACCTGTGAAACAGAAGGGAAAGAGTTATTCAGATCTTCACACATCTACAGGCTCTGTCAAACTTTCCATTAATGTCCAAAATGACAATAACAATAGTGAACTGTATTGTACCTAGTGTAGCATTAAGGACTTTTACATGCGTTAGTTGAACAGACCGCTAATACAAGGGTTTCTAATATAAATTCAGCTAGGAGATGCCCATAACTGAACAAATGAGATCTGTCTTGTACGACAATTGTGCCCTTGATCATGACTCTTCATTTTTAAAGTAACACTAGTCCATGCAATCAATGTGTTATGTAATAATAAAAATATATATTGTAAAGCAATATATTTCTCAACATTTCAGTAGCACGTTTTTACAGCACGAGTCACATAACAGCGCATCATTAACGCATTCAGTAGAACAGTGTTTTAAAAGATTTATTGCATATTCCTTGGAGGCACAATCACTCACCTGCTTCGGTCTCCACCTGAAAAATCAGGAGCGTAACGAAGGCCAAAATACATATTCTTATTACCATCTTTGAACTTTGGAAGTGCTCCAGAATTGCATAAAGTGTTAAAGTGTTGTTTAAGAGAGTGGTAATCCAGGGAAAGATCTGAAGAGGATTTGTTGGACTGGAAGATGTAGCTCTTTTTAAGCCCTTGATTTGGGTTTTCCCCCACCTTTGGAATTTATGTTTACCCCCCACCTTTGGAATTTATGTTTACTCCCCCCAGGTGTGAGACTGTTGAAGAGAAATCTACTTCCTCTTTCCAGAACCACATTCCTCTGATTCATGGTCTGATATTAAACCTAGTGTATCATGCTTGAAAATAGAGTTCTTTAACATTTTGAAATAGAATCAACCGACTGATTCCATGAATTAAACATTAATAGATTAGATAAAGATTCATAAACATTTTTATGTCTGTAAAGTTAATGTGCATATATGTTTTAGATGTTGTCTATTCAAATGTAAATGTAAGTAAATATGTGTTATAGAACCAAATTTGACATAAATTACAGATTATCATGTTGTACCCTTGCATGCAGACAAAAATGCAGTGTTGGGGGTAACACATTAATGTAACGTGAGTTACATAATCAGATTACTTTTCCTAAGTAACTAAAGCAATTAGCTACTTTTTTTTTTAGGAGTAACGCAAATATTAATGCAATATTGTAATGTATTACAATAACTAACACTGAAGAAATGTATGAAGAGCCATTTTTGTCAACAATGTATCATTAATGCAACTGATGTTAGATTTTGGATGATTTCTATTAAACACATTTTTGTATCATTTATATAAAACATTTATATCTTATGGGCCTAAGTCCACAGTTAATCAAACCTTTGGACTTATCAACCACAATAACGTAAGCATTTACAGTTGGCCACACCTTATTTTACACATCCGTTGGTTCATATGTTATCTCACCAATTATAAACTTTTTATAATTCGTACCGACTCAAACACACCCTAGACCAGATGAACATACAAGTTAATCTTTTATTTGTGTATTAAATGTCTTCTATGGAACACAATTTTTTCAAAAATCTTATTTTTTGGCCCATACAATGAAAGTCAACAGGATCTAGTGTTAGCTTGGACCCCACTAACTTTCACTGTATGGATAAAGTGAGTAAATTTTGAGTGAACTGTCTCTTTAAGGAACATACCTATAATTAATTTGTAGTTTAACCTGGATTAGCAAAACTTCACAATAAGGCTCTGATTTCAAGGCTTGCATCTGTTTTAATCCTTTTCATCCTTTTTGAAAGTGATGAAAGTGCTTACATGGGGACATTTTCCTTGATTTATGTGGTTAATTTTCTTTATTGCAGTGCCTGCTGCTTTGTGCAAGGAATCAGTTGTCATGCTAATTTATAGAATTACTGAATTCTAGAAAGCAGAGGACAGAAGTGACGGTGCTGATGAAGCAGACATAATAGCTTTGACAGTATATATTTATCTCCACACTGTCATCAATTCCAATTAAAGTTGAGGTAAAATCTGCAGAAATAAATTAAAAACTCACTGTGTGAAGAAAATAGCACTGGCTAATTTTAGGAAGTGACCTTTTAATATTATTTTTAATTTATGGAAAATGATCAAAATTAAAAGGTGTACAATTCTGGGTCTGGGCTTAAAATAGATTTCACTCAGGGGTTTCCCGTCCTGTACATGACCATGTACTTTGTACAACGCAGAAGTCTAAAATTAGCAAGGTGCTAAATTTAGATGTACTGAGCCATAAATAACACCCAGGAATGATCATTTGAATGTTGTTTTTTGTATGAAAATAAAGATGGTGAGAAGCTCATGTTTCACATGGAAAGACAAAAATAGCTGCAACTGCATCTACCCTTCTGCATTGTTGGGTCTGACATAATCGAATCTTCCTCTTCACAATACCCCATAGATTTTCTATGGGGTTAAGGTCAGGCGAGTTTGCAGGCCAATTAAGAACAGGGATACCATGGTCCTTAAACCAGGTACTGGTTGCTTTGGCACTGTGTGCAGGTGCCAAGTCCTGTAGGGAAATTAAATCTGCATCTCCATAAAGTTGGTCAGCAACAGGAAGCATGAAGTGCTCTAAAACTTCCTGGTATACGGCTGCGTTGACCTTGGACCTCAGAAAACACAGTGGACCAACACCAGCAGATGACATGGCACCCCAAACCATCACTGACTGTGGAAACCTTACACTGGACCTCAAGCAACGTGGATTGTGTGCCTCTCCACTCTTCCTCCAGACTCTGGGACCCCCAAAATGTACTTTCATCAGAGCACATAACTTTGGAGCACTCAGCAGCAATCAAGTCTTTTGGACAGCTGTCAGGTCAGCAGTCTTCCCCATGATTGTGTAGCCTACAGAACTAGACTGAGAGACCATTTAAAGGCCTTTGCAGGTGTTTTGAGTTCATCAGCTGATTAGAGTGTGGCACCAGGTGTCTTCAATATTCAACCTTTTTACAATATTCTAATTTTCTGAGATACTGAATTTGGGATTTTCCTTAGTTGTCAGTTATAATCATCAAAATTAAAAGAAATGAACATTTGAAATATATCAGTCTGTGTGTAATGAATGAATATCATATACAAGTTTCACTTTTTGAATAGTATTAGTGAAATAAATCAACTTTTTGATGATATTCTAATTATATGACCAGCACCTGTATAGAACAAGGCAAATACAATGGAAAATGTCTGAAAATGAGTACTTAGATCTAAACATTTCAAAATAACATTGAACATTTAGCTTGAAATTAAACTGAAGAAAAACTACTTAATGTGCTGTGACAATTTTTGTCATTTATTTTTTTAGAAAGTTGTTGCATGCATTTAGTTTTATGCAAATATGGGCACTAAATATAGTGATCTAATTATATTATATATTTATGGTAAAATGTATTATATATATGTATTTTAGCCATTTGTAAAAAAAGTATAAACTGCATGATTCATGCAATATAGAACACTTAAAATTATATATGTGATTGATTCATCAAGATGAATTGAGTCCTTGAAAAACCTTCGAAAATGTCCTAATTCCAAAAATGCCTGGTCAGCTAAATATTAACATGATGACTAATTTATTACCATTTGAATTTTCCTAGCATGAGATCATGGTTGTACAAAGTCTGGTGATTTCTGAGGCTGACCAGGCATATTGTTAAACATTTGTTAAAAGCACATACTCTTCACACTACAGGTTCTTTATTGGCATCTACGGCTCCATGAAGAACCTTTAACATCCATGGAACATTTCCATCTCACAAAAGGTTCTTTAGATTATCAAAATATTCTTCACACAAGAAAAAAACCCTAACCCTAACTATGCCTTCTTTCAAACTTTAAAATGAAAATTAGCCCATGATTTACTCACCCTCAAGTCATCCTAGGTGTATATGACATTCTTCTTTCAGACGAATACAATCGGAGTTATATCGGGTTAATCGGGTTAATGAAGGCCTTCTGAAGCGAATCGATGGAGTTTTGTAAGAAAAATATCCATATAAAACTTTATAAAGTAAAATATCTAGCTTCCACCAGACCGCCTTCCGTATTCAACTTTTTTTTTAAAAGTTGAATATGGAAGGCCGTCTGGCAGCAGCTATATATTTTACTTTATAACATTTTAAAGGTGTCATGAACTGGCTTTTTATAATTTTTTTTCTACTGTTGTCTGAGGTCTACTTGTGAGGTTTGCGTCGGCTCCCCGGTGAGTACGCGTGAAGCATTGTTTTGAAAGTGTGTGGAGAAACGGCAACCGGAATGATTCGTCCCTCAGGGCTCGCAAAACATCTTTATCAAACAATTATTTTACATTACTTGGCATTTGTAATGTAAAAATACAATCGCGGAAATTTTGCTGTCTGCAATGTACTTTGCGCGTGTTACATTACACACGCGCAAAGTACATTGCAGACAGCAAAATTTCCGCGATTGTATTTTTCCTTCAAATATCAAGTCAAGAGAGTGAACAACGCACATCCCCGAGACGTTGTGCTTTGCGAAACCTGTGACAGCATGGTAAGTTATGTTTAGTTAAGACATGTAGGCCTACACGATGTAACATTTGATCTGTAACAATGCAATACTATCACATATAAAAAAACATTTTTACTCACATTAGTGTGTTGCTTCATTCATTCATGTAATCTCATCCTGTCTGCTAATCCAGTCTCTTGTTTACAAACGAATATGGTGAAATGAACATACGTGCAAGCTGGATATTCATTAAAAATAAAGTTCAACCACACATTTCCAATATTAGAATCCAAAGGAAGCTTATGCAGCGACTGTGTTCTTCCGCAACCAGGCACAGTGCAATATTTTACTCTCTGCGGAATGTTTTTTTGCTTGGTAGCACGATCTGTTTAGCTCCACGAGTCGGTGAGCGGGGCTACAGAACCAGGCGTAGGCCTACTTCTTCTGTTGAGGCGGCGTTTCAGCATACTATGACGTCAATGGTCGACATATTCTGAGATCGAGCGTTTTCTGGGCCTGGTGTCAATAAAAGCTTTTCTTTGACTAACAAGGAATTTTTCAGCTCTGAAACGTACAGGATATTCTTATATTACCATGACCTTATAGATCAAAAGCTCAAGGGAAAGTTGATTTCTCAATTCATCACCCCTTTAAATATGGATATATTTCTTTAAAAACCCCATAGACTCAGCTTCAGAATGCCTTTATTAACTCCCCGGAGCCGTGTGGAGTACATTTATGAAGGACGGATGCACTTTTTTGAGATTCAAACTCAATGGCCCCCGTCACCGCCATTATAAAGCTTGGAAGCATCAGGACATTTATTAGGCTATAACTCCAATTATATTCATCAGAAAGTAGAAAGTCATATACACCTAGGATGGCTTGAGTGTGAATAAATCATGAGGTAATTTTTATTTTAAAGTGAACTAATTCTTTTAGAACTGTTCACTGAAACTGTTCTTTGTCGAACCCAGAATGGAGTGCAGACAAGAAGCTACAGGCGCTTTGCAGCACACTTCTTGGACATTGTTGTGATTTTATATCCGTGATTTTTATATCTCTACATGTTTATCTTTGGTAGAAATGGCTTGCATACCAAGATAAAGTTCATGACCATTGTTTGAATAACAGGCATATTTGTCTCTTGGCTAACTCAAAATGCGTCACAAACAGATCACCAGTTCAGGTGTCTTTCCTTATCGTGAACTGACATTTACCAGAGTTTCGATGTCACTATTTTTGTTCAGTTCTGGATTCATATTTTGTTGATGTAACAAGTAGAGAGACAAAAAAAGAAAGAGTTCCAGTTAAAGGCCTAGTCCTTCTGAATGCAATAGCCCATAGGATGTTTGTGTATAGCACTCAAATTACTAATTTTATAAACATCCTGATATATAGATATATCATATGTTTCAGTGCATGAATACTGCTACTATCTGTGTATAAATCTTGGTTCGTTTGTTTGTTTATTTATATAGATGTTTGTTACATCCTTATGTTGAGCTGCTGTTTTTTCTTTCCTTGAGTCTCTCTCTCCCTGCTTTTTACTTACACTTTCTTAGTGAAATTAATGAATCTCTCTCTCCTATATTTATTTTTCACTTTCTTAGATTATACATGCATAATTTCAGGGCTGCCAACTTTTGAGTTTAGCTCAGAGTAAGAAATTTTAGTAAGGGAGAGTGTAAAAAAAAAGAACATCTCACATCAACAAGTGTATATTGATTGTCAAAACAGTTAACTGTGACAATGTTTTTTACATGGTACAATGATTGGTATAGGTTTTTATTAGTGCTTGACACAAATTTCACGATTTCAATTCAATTTGTATAAATATTAGGTACAGTTAATTTTTCCTCAAGTGAAAAAATAAATAAAAATTCTTGAATAATGCTGTAAACATACAGAGAGCCCTGAATTAACAACTTAAATTATTAATTTAATGTGGTTTTTATTAGGCTATATAACATTATAAAATTTGAATGAGTAAAATATAATAAATATGTAATATAGTGCACATATTTAGCAAAATACTCCTCTCTATAACTAATATTTCTAGCCAACTAATATGCTATGACCATTAAAGGCACAGTTCACCCAAAAATTTAAATTAGCCTATGATTTAATCACCCTCAAGTCATCCTAGGTGTATATGACATTCTTCTTTCAGACGAATACAATCAGAGTTACATTAAAAATGTCCTGGCTCTTCCAAGCTTTATAATGGCATTGACTTGTTGGTTCGTTTTTGAAGTCCATAAAATTGCATCTATCCATCATATAACTGCTCCACACAGCTCCGGTGGGTTAATAAAGGCCTTCTGAAGCAAAGTGGCGCATTTGTGTAAGAAAAATATCCATTTTTAAAACTTTATAGACTAAAATAATTAGCTTCTGGCGGTCAGCGGTATGCATGTTGACTTGCAGCGAAAGAGTAACACGATGTATAGGAACGTCGCAAGCTATGACGCGGATAGTGCTGGGCAACAAACTCAAGCCCCTCTTCTCTTATATCGAAATTCTCTGCCATTTCTCTTTAAAAATTCTAATTTTAGACTCTAATTCATGACCGGTGTTGTTTTGCTCTATCCTCTGCGTTCTGCGTTCATCAATACGCATGCGTCAAGGGTCAAGGGTAACTCTTTTAGCACAACTTGACTCGCGTACCGCTGACCGCCGGAAGCTAGTTATTTTAGTCTATAAAGTTTGAAATATGGATATTTTTCTTACACAAATGCACCACTTTGCTTCAGAAGGCCTTTATTAACCCCCTGGAGCCATCTGGAGCAGTTATATGATGGATAGATGCACTTGGATAGATGGACTTTAAAAATGAACCAACAAATCACTGCCATTATAATGCTTGAAAGAGCCAGGACATTTTTAATATAACTCCGACTGTATTCGTCTGAAAGAAGAATATCACATACACCTAGGATGACTTGAGGGTGAATAAATCATGGGGTCATTTTCATTTTTGGGTGAACTATCCCTTTAAATGGCTTTCCTGAGGTAAATGTGACGTTACTTGATATGTTCTCCAGCTGCTTTATTGACCTCTTCCCACGGTTAAAAAACCAATTGATCGATTACGTATGAGGCATAGGCTATACATTTTGGTAAGTTGTCCTGTATCTCTCAACATACATTCTAATGTTTATTCGCATTTATATACTATTAATTCATTAGATGTAAAGAGAGAGAGATGATAGGTTCACGCGCTGCTTGAAATGAGGCCTAAAGCGATGTCACATCACATTTACGAGTGCCAAAACAGTATTTGTTGTTTGAATTTCATAATAAAATTGAAGTTTAGAAGTTTCAAGTTTATTTGTCATTACACATGTACAAGTACAGTATAACGAAATGAAGTTTGGAGCAAGCCTCCGGGCCGCAGCCGATTATTCAGGCGCCGCCACACGCTCTCCAGAAATACAAGAATGCAGTTTAGCAAGCATTACATAGCAAAACACAACAAAACATAAACATAAACATAAACATGACACAGTACACATGGTCACGTGATGGGATTTTTTGTATGGAGTGGGAGAGGAGATAGATAAAGACAGGCAGACGGATGGATGGGGGATGGGATCGGGATAGGTTGTGTATGGTGCGAGTGAGTCTGAGATTGTGTTGTGTGAGAATGTTAGCCATAACTTCAGATGTTTTCGAGTTCAGTTCTATGGTTTGTCCTTGAAGGGAGATAAGGCAGTGCACAGGGAAAGATAGCAGACCAAGCTGTCAGGCTGACCTCCCAACCGAGAGATAGGGACAAGTGAGGTTCGTTGGGGTAGTTGATTAGGTCAGGCAAATACAATTTATTATTTTTTAATCCATTTGATGATCTTCGGTAATTTGTCCGGATCATAATCAATCAATCAGATCTGGTCCTCAGCATTTGCGTCCGGTCTGTGCAGTTTCCCTAGACAATAAGTCCAGCCTCATGGCCAGACCGGTTACAGTCCGTAAAAGTTCACCGATCTGACCTCCGATGGAGCCCACTCTTCCCTGCGTATCCGCAGTCCGGACTGCGTTGTTACGGTTCAGTTCCTCAATTCCTATCACTTTCTGATCTAATTCCTTCAGACGGTCACACACAGCCCCGAAGCATTCCTTATTTTCCACAGACAGCGGCTGGGTGAATTTGCTTGCAGCTGTCTTACCAATCTTCCGATAGGTCAGGGCAATCCCAAAGCCAAAGAATAGGAACCCCGCCATCAATAATCCAATCATGTATAAATCTTCCGCATCCTCCACGGACAGAGCCTCCAGGCACAGGACTTGCCAGTTGTTCCATGCGTCCCTCACGTACCCTGCAGCAAAGGTCCCGTCCGTGCAGGTGGGTTCTCCCGGGGCACCCTTCCTTTGTGAGAAAATCCTATCGATCGCGCTGATTGACCAGTTAATCAATTCCATTTCAGTATTTTCAGGAGTCCAGCAAAGCAGCGGGTCAGAGAGAAAAAGAAAGAGACAAAACACTAGAGCGCTAGAGCACAGCGGGAGCAGAGTGAAAACACGTCTGCACGGATTGAAGGACAGAACAGGAAAGTTCTTATTGACATAATTTGAGAGATATCAAATATCAATAAGTTTCATATCAAAAGTAACCTGCACTGTCTCATCTGTCGGTGTGAGTGTCCTTGCGTCATGATTTTGGATATGGCACCTTTAAGGCACCTTAATGTATTATGGATGAATCTTATGCAAACGGTTTTATTCACCTTATTTTTAATGTAAGAGCGGACGCGACCATTTTTAACCGGAATGTGTAAGGCTTACGGTGTCCTCTGCTTTTATTTTACCTGTACAAAAACAGTCCATTATACTGAAAGTGGGGTAAGATGAGCTAGTGGGTAAGTTGACCCACTCCCTTTAGCAACCGTACACTTTTATTGTCAACCGCCCATCATTACTGCCAGAGTGTGAAAAGGAGAAACCCATGGGAGGAGTGGAAGGCACCTACTTACTTTAAAAACTGATTTTGGTTTGTCAAAGTAAAATTTTAGCATAACAGATGTAATGGCTGTTACATCAAAGCAAATTTGTATAGGTCTAAAATTATGTATGATCCATATTGGTGCTTTAGCAATGTATAAAACCATGCAAATTAGGGCTGCACAATATATTGAAATGATCGAAATATCGCAAATGTACATATCGCGATATGCATATCGCAACGGCACGCAATATCTGAATGATTTTAATAGGCTACTGTAACATTGTAAAGTGTACGTTTTAGGTCGACACATATAGCAGTGTGACTTGCTTGACGTTAAAAAGAGTTATTAAACGCAATAACTCGCAAAAACAACTCTCAGTCTCGCGCTGTCTGACACACACACCGAATCATGCCCACAAGCTGCCTCTCTGAAAGCGTGTGATCCCTTCATTTCTGTTTTGTGTCCTGTTAACACACTCGAACTGTCAAATACACACACAGTTATGTCAAAATGGCCGTCTCGACGAGTATTATCAGTCGGTTATGCTTAAAGTGAATGATATCAGTCGGGGAAAGAAACCGAATGCGTGTCAACAGGATCTGTGCATTAGTTCTTAAAGTGAAGACTACTGTTTTTAGTTCTTATTTTTAATAACAAAGATAAATTAAAATAACAAAAATAACCATCCACCCCTAGTTCAGGTGTTTAACTGGATGTTCTATGTTAAGTTTTAGGTTGATATAACTATATATTACCAAGTCAAGAGTTTTGTATTTAAATATTTGCATTACATTTTTTTTGTTTGTTTAAATTTATGTTAAAATTGTATTGTCAGATTTGTGACATACATTTTTGCTAAAACACTGCTGGTCACTTTCAGAAGTTGCAGTGATGTTTTCTTTTCCCAGAAAGTGAAATGTGAAACACATACACTCACCTAAAGGATTATTAGGAACACCATACTAATACTGTGTTTGACCCCCTTTCGCCTTCAGAACTGCCTTAATTCTACGTGGCATTGATTCAACAAGGTGCTGAAAGCATTCTTTAGAAATGTTGGCCCATACTGATAGGATAGCATCTTGCAGTTGATGGAGATTTGTGGGATGCACATCCAGGGCATGAAGCTCCCGTTCCACCACATCCCAAAGATGCTCTATCGGGTTGAGACTGTGGGGGCCATTTTAGTACAGTGAACTCATTGTCATGTTCAAGAAACCAATTTGAAATGATTCAAGCTTTGTGACATGGTGCATTATCCTGATGGAAGTAGCCATCAGAGAATGGGTACATGGTGGTCATAAAGGGATGGACATGGTCAGAAACAATGCTCAGGTAGGCCGTGGCATTTAAACAATGCCCAATTGACCAGGCAAAATTTTTCCAGTCTTCAACTGTCCGATTTTGGTGAGCTTGTGCAAATTGTAGCCTCTTTTTCCTATTTGTAGTGGAGATGAGTGGTATCCGGTGGGGTCTTCTGCTGTTGTAGCCCATCCGCCTCAAGGTTGTGCGTGTTGTTGCTTCACAAATGCTTTGCTGCATACCTCGGTTGTAACGAGTGGTTATTTCAGTCAAAGTTGCTCTTCTATCAGCTTGAATCAGTTGGCCCATTCTCCTCTGACCTCTAGCATCAACAAGGCATTTTTGCCCACAGGACTGCTGCATACTGGATGTTTTTCACTTTTCTCACCATTCTTTGTAAACCCTAGAAATGGTTGTGCGTGAAAATCCCAGTAACTGAGCAGATTGTGAAATACTCAGACCGGCCCGTCTGGCACCAACAACCATGCCACGCTCAAAACTGCTTAAATCACCTTTCTTTCCCATTCTGACATTCAGTTTGGAGTTCAGGAGATTGTCTTGACCAGGACCACACCCCTAAATGCATTGAAGCAACTGCCATGTGATTGGTTGATTAGATAATTGCATTAATGAGAAATTGAACAGGTGTTCCTAGTAATCCTTTAGGTGAGTGTAAATGGCATCATTCTCAATTTTTTAAATATAATTTTAAATAGATTTTACACACTTAAAGCAATATCGTATTGCATATAGCATTATTTAACAAGGTATTGCATATCGCATTTTTATTCAGTATCGCACAGCCCTAATGCAAATCATTTAGCTAAATATTAGCCTGAACTGGTGAGCTAGCTAGACTTGTCCAAAATTGCGGCTATGGGGTAAATTAAGCCAACATTTTAACTTACCCACCATAAGGCACTGTAATTAAGTTAAATCTCTGAAGTATAAACTGGTATAATTTCAATGTAATGTTACACAACTGGTTTAGTTTATCTTTAGTATTATTATTTTAGTTTATTTGATAGGAACAATGTACAAGTACACTAAATCCTTCCTAAAAAGAACCAGAAGATGCTTAATCATATACATCTTTCCACCTGTAGTACCCAATGGCCTAACATGTTCAACATTGCAGAAAAACTACCATGCCAAGAACCTTTTGACTAAAATGTTTATTAGTTTCAGTGACGTTTATTAATTCATTTAGAAATTCATTCTAATTCAGTTTTTATTTAATTTTACTCTACAAACTCTGTTTAGTCTGGTTTTGGTAAGGTTACAACGTCTGTGTTCAAAAATGTTGTTTTAGAAATGCAAACAATTAAAGATATTGAAATTACAACTTGATTAGGTTTTGGTTTTATGTTAAATTATCTTTAAGTAAAGAAATATGGCTGTTTATAACAGGAAATTATTAAAGTTGTTTTTAAAAAAGGTAAATTACTTTTTACATTTTAAAAAAGTTTGATTCAGATTCTGTTAGACAATCAGTTTACACCCAGATGGTGCAACTTACACTGACTCAACTTACCTAACCTGGGGTAAATTAAGCCACATTTTAAAAATGATAGGAAACATCCTGAAATTACTTTAGATACTTTCATTGTACAGCTTCCTCATTTTCTTATATCCTGAAGACCACATAAGTAGAAAATGGCTCATCTTACCCCACTCTCCCCTACATGTTATCACATTATTCAATGCATTATTAACACACTGGTTTTGTAGCTTAAATAATTTTAACGTTTAATGCACTGTTATTCTTCTGGTAGCCTATAGCGACTAATGAGTCGAAATACTCACACATTTACAGAAAATGGCTACTTCCGTGTTGCAAAATAAGGTGGATATGAGCAGTTGTTTTGCTTCAACTATATGAGCGATTGCCAGCATGTCTGTCACTTATAATGAAAACCTGTTTAATAGTGAGCAAAATTTCCTCCTGCAGTAGTTCCCTAAACGCTGTTCTCAATAACCACTTCATTTGAATATATGAGGATCAAATATGAGCTCATACACAAACACAAGATTATTTCATTTCTAAATTTGTTTCACTGAAAATAGGTTTACACATTGGTCACTCATTTACAAAAGTATTAAATCGAATGTGTGCACAACTTAAGTTAGAACATCACGACAGAAGCAGGCTTTCTGCATTTCTGACTCATTTTACATTTGATTTGGAATGGCAACAGTAAATCATATTTTATCTCAGAGGTATGAGAGCTTTTTTTTAATATCACCGGTCTTAAAGGAAAAGTTCTCCTAAATATAAAACACTGAATTGCCCTCATGTTAGAAAGCGTCACATTCCAAGAACATATGGCTTTTAATCCACCATGGAACAAATAAGTTTGTGAAAAGTTGCATACCAATAATCTGTACATGCATCCTATTTTCCATATGTGACACTATCTCTTAAGTTCAAAGAAAGCCAAAATGACATGCAATCATAAAAACATGATGCGTGCATGAAGGCTTCCAAGTCATATGATAGCACTATGTGAGGCCTAGGCGGAAATTTAAGTTATTTTTTTTCTGAAAAGAATTCCTGTTAAATCAAGGCCCACTGTGTGAGCAAATCACTCATTTAGACTATTATTTTAGCACTCCTTTTTTATTGAACAGACTGTGGTTGTATGTAAAAGAAAAACTGCATAAATAAATGACAGGATGGCATTAAGTTGAACCCAACTTATTTTTTTAGGTGTCTAAAGCCAATGAATAGTTGTGATGCTAACGATTAGTTTTATCTTTAGCATCTGACATTTTGATTGAGAAATTAAAAACTGATCTGAAGATTTTCAAATTTGATTCATTTTCCAAAGCATGACGCGTTTCCAGAGAGCAGTTAAGGATGAATATATGCAAAATTATGCAAAAATCATATTTGTGTCACCAAAGGGATACCTGATACTTTCCTTAAAGGGATAGTTCACCCAAAAATTTTAAATATGTCATCATTTACTCGCCCTCATGTTGTTCCAATCCTGTATGAGTTTCTTTCTTCTGTTAAGCACAAAAGAAGATATTTTGAAACATTTTGGTAATCAGACAGTTTATGGACCCCATTGACTTCCGTAGTGGGGAGGGGATACTTTGAAAGTCAATGGTTTGGTACAACATGAGGGTACACACCTGCCTGTGTATTTTCAACAAATGATCCTCAAGATCTTGATTAGCTTCACCTGTCTTTAATTAGGGTTGGCGCTAAACTCTGCAGGACAGTGGGTCCCCAGGAGCAGGGTTGAAGACCTCTGATTTAAAGGGATAGTTCACCCAAAAATGAAAATTAGCCCATGATTTACTCACCCTCAAGTCATCCTACACTCTAAAAAATGCTATATTAAAACAACCCAAGTTGGATTGAAAATGGACTAACCCAACAGTTGGGTTGTTTTAATCCAGAAGTTGGGTTAAATGTTTGCTTAAAACAGCCCAATCGCTGGGTTAAAACAATCCATTTACTGGGTTAAAACAATCCAGTTGCTGGGTTAGTCCATTTTTAAATTCATGTTTTTAACCCAGCATTTTTTTAGAGTGTAGGTGTATATGACATTCTTTCAGACGAATAAAATGGAAAAAGTCCTGGCTCTTCAAAAGTCGACATGCATACTGCAGAAGGCCACGATTAAATTTAAATGTATTGCTTTTAAATGCATGTCTTTCTATTTTAAGAATGTTCCCAGTGATTTGATTGCAACATTTTCCATAGCTTAGTTTCCAAGTTATGCCAAATATTTGAAGGCAGTCAAATGACTTTATCTAATAACTCATTTTATGGAAAAATAATTTGCTGTGTTCAGACATTACAGTAGTTCAGTTGCACGTCTGAACTTTATTCACCTGAAGAGTTTTGCAATTCAGAGAAGCATGTTGGCAAATTGTCTCTGATACAGCCTGAATATCCAGTTTAAAAATCATTTAGAAAAGTAAGAGAAAGGCTTCATCTATCATCACATCACTTTCAGCACACACAGTTGAGAAATAATTTAAATAGCTTAGATGGAACATTGTCTCTCACGCAACGTTCCCACATAACAGATCAACATGAGATGCTATAAGGTTGAAAGATATAAAACACAAGAACAAGAATGTGAGAATCCAAGACACTTAGATTCACTGCATCTTCAGGTCATGGTTGGTATCAGCTCTTTAATCAGACATGAAGACTGAATGAACCTGATTATAAACAGCTACTGACACAACAAGTCTCATCATTCTTAAGAAATAGGATACATGTTTGTGGAACGTGAATTGCGTTTTAAGTAAGCCAGAGGGTTTTACTTTATGCATGACTGGTCTTGCACATATTTTTTTTATAAAAAAAATGAAAGTGAACGACAGTTGAAGTAAAGGTAAGTACCATAGTTTCATGGTAAGTGAAGTTGTAACTGAATGTTATGATGAGTTTACATTTTATTTAAAGGGTTAGTTCACCCAAAAAATGAAATTTATGTAATTAATTATGGGTTTGGAACGACATGAGGGAGAGAAAGACTAGGGGTGCTCCGATTGATCGGCAGTCTCTAAAAAGGCCGATCTCATGCTGACGACACTCAGACGCGAGCCTGCCGCGAGAGCTAGGGCATGACATGCAGCGGCACCGTCTCATTCTCTTTCCGCCGTGGGTAAAATAATTATAATGCTGAAGGTGAAGTACAATAAATTTTTTTTATTAAATAACTTACAAAGTAATTTAAAACTTTCTGTAAGATGTAAGTTCATACATAGCTTGAGTGAATCACCGTGCGCGTGTAACGGAGGCCAGCTAGTAGTTGCTGTGTTAGTAAACCTCACTATGTATCACCTGAAATGGTCAAATACACACAAATGCATGTAGGCCTACAAAATGACCATCTTGACGAGTATGCATAAACATGAGAGTCGGACGCTCTAACAAGGAGGCTAAAGGCTGCAACCTCTAGCGTCAGTCGCTAGAGCGTCTCTTGAGATCAGAGGAGTGAGGTTTACTCACACAGCAACTACTGGCTGGCCTCCGTTACACGCGCACGGTGATTCACTCAAGCTATGTATGAACTTACATCTTACAGAAAGTTTTCAATTACTTTGTAAGTTATTTAATAAAAAAAAAAAAATGAATTGGAGTGAACGTTAACATTTGTGTAGCTGCATGTAACCGTATCCATGCCATTTTCAAAAATAAAATTCGGGCCCTGAATGAATGTCTAAAATCCTGATTGGAGCATCCCTATAAATAATTCTACATGATAAAAAGAAGGCTTCAAATAGATCAATATCGGTGATCGTATCAGCAGATACTGCTTCCTGTGATCGGCTCCAAAAATCCTGATCAGAGCCCCCTTAAGAAAGACCTTCGTTCATCTTCAGAACACAAATGAAGATATTTCTGATGAAATCCAAGAGCTCTCTGACATAGTAAAGACATGGTTAAAATAGTCCATGTGACTCCAGTGGTTCAACCTTAATTTTATGAAGCGACGAGTACTTTTTGTGTGCAAAAAACAAACAAAAATAACGACTTTATTCAACAATTTCTTCTAAGTATAAGACGTAAGAGGCTAGAAGAAATTGTTGAATTAAGTCATTATTTTTGTTTGTTTGTTTTTTTTGTGCACAAAAAGTGTTGACTAAATAGCTGTCTATGGAGGGGTCAGAAAGCTTTCAGATTTCATCAAAAATATCTTAATTTGTGTTCCGAAGATGAACAAAGGTCTTATGGGTTTGGAACGACAGGAGGGTGAGGAATTCATGACAGAATTTTCATTTTTGGGTGAACTAGCCCTTTAAGTATTTATCTACATACTGGGTAATAACATCTAAACTTAATAAAATACATCTAAAGAGGCTCCTGAGCCCTGGTCCGAGAGGTCTGTGGTCATTTTGTCCATAAACAGTCCCTCAAAAAAGTTCCTCCTATTCCATTGATAGTCAATGGAAATTAGATGTAAATCTTGGAGAGGCTGAAAACGTATATACAAAAAATACCACAAAATATTAGGTCATAGCTGAAAGACAAGTAAACATGTCCAACCAGGATAGAGCATGACATAATTACAAGTCTCTCATTATAGGGATGTGTGTGAGGATGTATTATGCTGGCTCAGGTGTCCATTATCAGCAACTTCCTGCTGATTTCATCCTTCTGAATTTCCCTCGTCATTATTGACCTTTTGAAGTCCTTTATTTCGGTGTCTCTGAATGGCTTTCCAGATACGACACAGAACTCCTCCCCTATGGTGTGCACAAACACACAAAATAAAATAAAAAAACATGCAATTATCTACTGCAAAAACAATTCCAGAGCCTTAAAACGAACACAACTTATAGATTTTAAATGAATAAATGAAAGAACGAGCCATTCAAATGTTTGGGGTAAACAGCTAAACACTAAACAGCACAACTGTTTTCAACATCGATAATAAGAAATATTTTTTGAGCAGCAAATCATCATATTAGAATGATTTCTGAAGGATCATGTGACACTGAAGACTGGCGTAATGATGCTTTGCATTGCAAGTGTAATGATATTTCACAATAATACTGTTTTTACTTTATTTTTGATCAAATTAAATATAGCCTTAGTGAGCATAAGACTTCTTTCAAGTACATTAAAACCAACCCCAAACTTTTGAATGGCAGTGTATATAAATATTATATTTATTATAAACACACACACACACATTATATATATATATATATATATATATATATATATATATATATATATATATATATATATATATAGCTGTCAAATCGTTTACATATGTTTGTGCACTGTGTATAATTATGTATATATACATACACACACACAAAGAAAAAGTTATATTTATATATAAAATATTTATATATAATATAAATTATATAAATATACAGTGGGTACGGAAAGCATTCAGACCCCTTAAATTTTTTCACTGTTATATTGCAGCCATTTGCTAAAATAATTTAAGTTCTTTTTTTTTTTTTTTATTAATGTACACGCAGCACCCCATATTGACATAAAAACACAAAATTGTTGACATTTTTGCAGATTTATTAAAAAGAAAACCTGAAATATCACATGGTCCTAAGTATTCAGACCCTTTGCTCAGTATTTAGTAGAAGCACCCTTTTGAAGTTTTTCACACCTGGATTTGGGGATCCTCTGCCATTCCTCCTTGCAGATCCTCTCCAGTTCTGTCAGGTTGGATGGTAAACGTTAGTGGACATTATTTTAGCTGTGTGCTTAGGGTCATTGTCTTGTTGGAAGGTGAACCTTCGGCCCAGTCTGAGGTCTTGAGCACTCTGGAGAAGGTTTTCTTCCGGGATATCCCTGTACTTGGCCGCATTCATCTTTCCCTCGATTTCAACCAGTCGTCCTGTCCCTGCAGCTGAAAAACACCCCCACAGCATGATGCTGCCACCACCATGCTTACTGTTGGGACTGTATTGGACAGGTGATGAGTAGTGCCTGGTTTTCTCCACACATACCGCTTAGAATTAAGGCCAAAAAGTTCTATCTTGGTCTCATCAGACCAGAGAATCTTATTTCTCACCATCTTGGAGTCCTTCAGGTGTTTTTTAGCAAACTCCATGCGGGCTTTCATGTGTCTTACACTGAGGAGAGGCTTCCGTCGGGCCACTATGCCATAAAGCCCCGACTGGTGGAGGGCTGCAGTGATGGTTGATTTTCTACAACTTTCTTCCATCTCCCGACATGCATCTCTGGAGCTCAGCCACAGTGATCTTTGGGTTCTTCTTTACCTCTCTCACCAAGGCTCGGACGGCCAGCTCTAGGAAGGGTTCTGGTCATCCCAAACATCTTCCATTTAAGGATTATGGAGGCCACTGTCCTCTTAGGAACCTTAAGTGCAGCAGAAATTTTTTTGTAACCATGGCCAGATCTGTGCCTTGCCACAATTCTGTCTCTGAGCTCTTCAGGCAGTTCCTTTGACCTCATGATTCTCATTTGCTCTGACATGCACTGTGAGCTATAAGGTCTTATATAGACAGGCGTGTGGCTTTCCTAATCAAGTCCAATCAGTATAATCAAACACAGCTGGACTCAAATGAAGGTGTAGAACCATCTCAAGGATGATCAGAAGAAATGGACAGCACCTGAGTTAAATATATGAGTGTCACAGCAAAGGGTCTGAATACTTAGGACCATGTGATATTTCAGTTTGTTAATAAATCTGCAAAAATGTCAACAATTCTGTGTTTTTCTGTCAATATGGGGTGCTGTGTGTACATTAATGAGAAAAAAAAAGAACTTAAATGATTTTAGCAAATGGCTGCAATATAACAGTGAAAAATTTAAGGGGGTCTGAATACTTTCTGTACCCACTGTATATACAGTGTACACGTGCAAATATTTCTTATATATACACACATGCATGTGTGTGTATTAAAATATACATAATTCTATACAGTACACACACACATTATGTATACACAAACTTTTATTTTGGATGCGATTAAACACGAATCGATTTGACAGCACTAGTATATATAAAATTCCATTTATTCAATTTTTTTAAACTATGTATTACATATCAATGGCTTGCATGATAAAATAATTGGGCCTCTTTATGCAAATGAACATTAAACACAATTAATCATTGAATGAAACATTGACAGGATAAACCCTTACCTAAGCCTGAGGCAGCGAAGGTCTTCTTTAGTCACATCACAGAGAATGTCATTGAGTGTATAATCTTCTACAACAAACTGTCAAAAACCACAAGCACTTGGCATGAATCTTCTGTTTGTTTATAAATGGAATCTTAAACAGTGAGTCATTTTCATATCGTGGGAAAGGCACTATACACACAGATTTCCAGTATGTTTTCACCTTATCTATGGTCCCGGAGTCAGCACCCTGCTCTTTCAGCCAATCAGTGAGCTTCTTGTCAGGCTCGGGCTGTGCAGCAATGTGAAATATAGAGGGATTGGAGGGCGTCTCTGATGAGGACAAAGGAAAGATGACGGAATATCGCACTATGATTGGATATGATTGTTATGGTTGGATATAATTGGTTTGTGTGATTAAATCCTCCTCTTGTTGCTTTTGTGTGCGAATCAGTCTGAATGAACAAATTGATGGTGTTTATGGGAAGTCCACAAAACCAGTCGCACAGCTATATTTGTGGCAATAGCCAACAATACATTGTATGGGTCAAAATTATAGATTTTTTTTTTCCTTTTATGCCAAAAATCATTAGGATATTAAGTAAAGATCATGTTCCATAAAGATATTTGTAAATTTCTTACTGTAAATATATACATTTTATTTTTATTATTATTAGAAATATGCATTGCTAAGGACTTCATTTGGACAATTTTAAAGCGATTTTCTCAATATTTTGATTTTTTTCAGATTTTCAAATAGTTGTATCTCGGCCAAATACATCAATGGAAAGCTTATTTATTCAGCTTTCAGATGATGCTTAAATCTCAATTTAAAAAAATTGACCCTTATGACTGGTTTTGTGTCCAGAGTCACATTACTGCTTTGTAACATCAAAATCAAACTTTAAACTGCATTTTGCTTGGTTAAATTAAAAAATCTTTGTGTCTATGACCAGTGTTTACAAAAAAACATATTGAAAGCACAATTGCACAAGCACAAGAACACCACTTTTGAGTTATGTGATATTTAGGAGGTTGCCTATGTAGGCAGCAGACAGCATGGTGACTCAAGCTTTTTTTAACAGAACTTGTATTTGCTTTGTTCTATGAACTGGTTGTAAACAACTCCAGAGATCAGAACAGGGCACGGGAAATCAGATAGTGGTGAGTTGACACTTTCTCTATTACCATAGCGTACAGGCCTACATATGATTTCAGTGTAAACAGAGTGAATGGCAGAATAAGCAAGTCTATATCAATAAGTGTGTGTTATTTGGTTGCACAACTAACCTGCAGCAGACTGCTGTCTGATCCTGATAAGCTCAATGTCATGTACCCGCTGTTGGAGAGTTTGTCTCAGTACCTGCTGATACTCCTTCTCTTTCTGTACCAGTTCTTCAAGCAGCCTGCAGGGGGAGACATAGCAGTGAAACTCTGTCTCTCAAACTATTCAAGCATTATGATCAAATTGTAGTCTTGAAAGATCGTATTTCACCAAAATCCAACAAGAAATGTATGTCAGCACACAGAACAAAAAAACACATCATAAAATCACCATCAAGCTCTACACTTAAAAGCAAAACTAGAGACTGTGAAAGTAACAATGATCTATAGGTGTCTCACAAATATGATAGAAAAAAGTACTATAATAATGGAATTTACTGCTAATATACTCCAAATATATTTTGGAATATATAAAATACACTACCATTTAAAAGGCAGGGGTCAAGATTTTTTATTTTTATTTTTTGGAAATAAATCAAAACTTTTATTCGCAAGGATGCATTATTAGCATTATTAACATGATCAAAAATGACAGTACTGTAAATGTATTTATATTTTATGAAAGATTTTTATTTAGAATACATGCTATTCTTTTGATCTTATCAAAGAATCCTGGTTTCCACAAAAATATTAAACTGTACATTAACCATTTAAACATGTTTTAAATTGTAATAATATTTAAATTTAAAAAGTCTGGGGTCACAATTTTTTTGAAAGAAATTAAAACTTTTCAGCAAGGATGAACTATTAGCATGATCAAAAATGACAGTAAATGTATTTATATTTTATGATAAGGTTTTCACAAAAATATTAAACTGTACATTAAGCATATTTTAAATTGTAATAATATTTTACATTACTGTTTTTACTGTATTTATGATCAAATAAATTGGCCTTGGTGAGCAAAAGATCTTTCTTTTCTTTCTTTCTTTCTTTCTTTCTTTCTTTCTTTCTTTCTTTCTTTCTTTCTTTCTTTCTTTCTTTCTTTCTTTCTTTCTTTCTTTCTTTCTTTCTTTCTTTCTTTCTTTCTTTCTGTGCCTCTGCAGTTCAAAAGGCTGATGTAATCTCTGAATTCTGAGAATTTATACCAGAATTGAGATAAAAAGTCGCAATTATCCTTTAAATCATTTTATCCTGTGGCGGAAACAAGCTTCCATAACGGAGGGCAAAAAATGATATTGAGTGTTTTATAAAGGAACTGGAGTGTGTACCTGCTAGTTTCCTGTTTGAGGCGTCCAAGCTGGACTCCCAGCGGGTGCTGTGGCCGCTGCGCCTCATGGGATATTACTGAACTCAGGGTGCTGACTCCAGACGTGAGGGCTTGATCTTCCTGCGTCGTACGTGCCACTGATCCAAATTCCCCATCATCCTCTTCATCTACTTCATCTGCGTCCTTATCTGCGCCCTCACTTTCCGATGCAGGCCCGAAATGTGTCTGCAGCTCTAGAAGAGAGAAAAACGGTTGAAAAAGGTCTGTCGTCCGGTTTCTGGTTTACCTTCTTTTTCTCTCACTCACACCTGGAATCAAAATCGTAACAGCGGCCTGCACAGCCCGTCTGATGATGTTGTCCATTGCGAACATCCAGTGTGGTTTGATGTGGTGGTTCCTCAACACTTTATTCACCTGAGGCACAAACAGTGAGGAAAGATGGATATTATTGTCATCACTCTCAAACCAAACACAGGCCGGAGACACAAAAATGAGGCACTGACAAGATCTTTTTGTGGCAAAATTGCTCTAAGATTTTTATAACTATAGAGAAAAAAAGAATCAGAGTTTGTTTGATGTTCAGCTACATATATGATGTGCGATTTTGGAACACATTTTCAACAAAAAGCTCAAAGCAAAAATGACAAAGTGCAAAAAAACAACATTATCAACTCTGCATCATGTCTGGGAAAGATAGTGAGATTGGAATAGAAATGCTGCTACAGTATATACATTCTATTCATACAAAAAGATTCTATTTATACTGCAATCCACTCACAGAATCCTGGAAACCAAACAAAACGAGCTGGATCTGGTTTATTGACGTGCTATCGAAGTCCAGGTCCAATTTGAGTTTTGATATGGTTGTTGCCATGACGCGCCGCTCGGGGCAACGTATAAAGTCCCGTAAGATGCAGATGATCTGTTTGATGTGGTCCACTGACAGCTTCAGCTCCTCCTGACCCTAAAAGTCAAGGACACAATAATCATTGCATTGCATTGCGTTTCAGACGATTCACACACTAACACGCACAGACAAATACGCAGGGATACACACCTGAATGTGGTTCTCCATGAGGTTGGAGGTGACTTTATCCTGGTCCTCATTGAGGACCTTGTAGAGTATGGCGCGTCTTTCGCTGTCTTTCTTCAGCAGGAAGAGGCCGGAGTCGCTGTTCTCAGAGGAGGCTGGAGAGCTGCGGTCTTCTGCTGTAGGACTTTCATCTGGAACACTGAATCACACACGCATTTAAAACATCATTCAGTGAGAACATTTGAATCCAAATAGTCTTCTATTTCAAAATATTTTAAAATGTAATTTATTCCTGTGATGGCAAAGCTGAATTTTCAGCATCATTACTTCGTTCTTCAGTCACATGATCCTTCAGAAATCATTCTAATATGCTGATTTGGTGCTCAAGAAACATTTCTTCTTATTTATTTTTTTCAAGATTTTTGATGAATAAATGTTCAAAAGATCAGCATTTTGTTTATCAATTTAATTCATCCTTGCAGAATAAAAGTATACATTTCTGAATGGTTGTGTATATACACTTACAAATGCCATGGTTCTTGACCATTCTACTATGTGGTACAGTGTTTTTGGACACTACTTTCAGAAGTACCTTCTAGTTCCATATACAGAGATGGCCTTTGGAATTCAGAGGCCCCTTCACCCTAGCCTGGCTCCGCCCACATTTTCATTTTCCTTCAGTACTCCATCTGAGATTGCGGTATATTTTCTGGTTTTCTCCAGTCAAATTTTAACCGGTCCAATCACCAAACAGATCAGTCGCTGAGAACGATGGCATTGATGTCGTGCGCTAGTTTGAGAGGTTTGAGATGACATATGTCATGACCAAACGTTAATGATTGGTTAGGGCAGATCCAGAGTGGCTCTGGGCAGATCCAATAGTTTTAAACTTCAACAGAGTACCCGCCTTCAAGGAAGTTAACGCTCGTCAATGAAGAGTGGGCAGACTCTCTGTACAAATGAAATGTATGAGAGTCTGGTAGGACCAGGCTTCCTCCACCCCTCAATAAGAAAAAAACATATATGGTGTGTGACTGCAATCGGGGTTATGCGCCACAAACTTCCGTATTCTGTAAAACGGGTCTCATTACTTCCGGTTTAGGTCTTTCGTATGTGCTTCATTAAATATAGAGCCCTTTTATAGTCTCCTTCAAAGGACCAAGCAAAGATGAGCATAACCAATGTTCATTGCATATGCAGATTGATATCTAAAAGTTTTCACTAACAATTAGATATTTAAACCAAATAAAACAGAAACAATAAAAATAACTAGCTAGGTTAGCTGATTACCTTAAAAGTCCATAGATATCGCTGTCAGGTCGTACTGCCGTTAACACTTTCTCTGACTAGTGGATGCAATGAGACCTGTTTTCCTTTTTGTACACGTGACGTCCAGCATAAAGCCGAAGTTTATCATCTGTGTGTCACATCCTCCAGCTGGAGTGCCCATGAGCTCCTCCAGAGGGCACGCCTTTTGTCTCTGTGTTAGCCTACTATTATAGACTACATTGCCCATGATCCTTTGCCTGGACTCATTCAGCACACTTGTGTATTGTTAGATTTGTTGCCTTGTTTGCTCTGGCTTATTTAAAGGGGTCATGAATTGCAAAATCAACTTTCCCTTGAGCTTTTGATATATAAGGTCATGGTAATATAAGAATATCCTGTAAGTTTCGGAGCTGAAAACTTCCTTTTAAGTCAAAGAAAAGCTTTTATTGACACCAGGCCCAGCAAACGAGAGATCTCAGAATGTGTCTAGATGTGACGTCAGAGTGTGGTGAAACACCGCCTTAACCGAAGAAGAACACCTGATTCTGTAGACATGTTATAGATAAATAACATAGGCCTACGTAAAGCTAAACCGGATCGAACTTCCAACCAATAAACATGCCTCTTAAGCTTCATTCGCATTCCAATATTATGAATGCATGAATGAACTTTATTTTTAATGAATATCCAGCTCACATGGGTAAGGCGTTTGTTCCTTCATTTCACCACGGATTCCAGACTGGATTTGCAGACAGGATGAGATGTTGATAGTATTGCATTGTTCCAGATCATTTGATATCTATTGATTATGTGTACGTGTCCTTTATTTGAGGTGCTGTTGGTTCATTGCGATTCGTGATCAGACTATGGGCCAGGGCTCACAAAGCCCAACGTCCTGGGGCTATGCGTTTCACCAGCCTATCTTAAATAGTGTGCGTTGTTCACTCTCTTGACTTGATATTTGAGGGAAAAATACAATCGCGGAAGTTTTGATCATGCTGATTCATCTGACTCTGCAATGAGGCTTGTGTGTGTGTGCGTGTGTGTTAGTGATGCACAGTTATATTCACCGATCGAACGGGCCACGTAATAAAAAAAATTACATTCCAATCAATCGCAGGTGGATGAGTTTGTGTTTGTTTGATAAAGACATGGAACGAATCATTCCGGTTGCCGTTTTCCCACACGCTTTCAAAACAATTCCCACATGTACTGACGGGGGAGCTGAAGCTCATTATAATATGCAAATCTTATCCAATCATAGCAGTGGGCGTTTACTTCCAAGTCTTCAGTGCGGCGTGTCTTGAGAGAGGCTCAAAACCAGGGTAGAAAATAGCCTATTACTTATTCATTATGATGTTTTTGAATGTAAAAAAACACGCAAACGTCATAAGGTGACCTCAGACAACAGTATAAAAATAATTAAAAAAGCCAGTTCATGACCCCTTTAAGTGGGGTCTTCCCGTGCATTCTTTAGTCTTGCTAGAATGTTACCACTGTGTGTCTGAGCTTGTCCTGGATCTTGTGTTCTTTTCTTCCGCATGGTTCTTTGTATTTTACCCTGGGTTGTATTATCTTGATCTCTATATGTTTGGATCTTTGCCTGCTTTTGACTACTCTTTGGATAACCCTCAACAAAGACTGCATTTTGATCTTTAGCCAAGTCTCAGATAAGTGATCGTAACACTATTTAACAATGTTATCTTATGACAAGGCATTGAGAGCGAAGAAAATTAGAGAACAGGGATTAAATAAGGGTTTTAATGGGAATTAAAAGGCTTTCTGGTGACGGGAATGCTGCAAAAGCCCTGACAAGTTTGTCTTTATTCAGCAATCCCATAACAATGTGTTCAACAAAGTGCAGACAGTCTATTTTAGTCAGTTTTATCAGGTATGATTTTATCAGATGGGAAATGATACTTGTAAATATGAAGCTAAAACTGTCAGTAGGTGGCGCCAAACCATTGTTTTAATGTGTGAGTTGTCTTTTTGTAGGTAAACTATATTAGGTTAAATTAAAAAAATATATAATTAAAAATAAAATATTTTTGTCACTAGTCTGCAGCAAAATGTTTATTACATTTTATAAACAGTGTTTTGCTCGTAGGTGATCTCTCATAATTTTTGAGCTTTAAAATATCAATGAATTAACTGTGAATTTAATGGAGTAAAACATAATTTATCTGAAAAGTAAATGTTAACTTTAGCAGCCAAAGGATAAATAAATCTGGAGTGGTGATTAAGAACGTGATTTTGTTAGAGGAAAGAGGAAACGTGGTTAATGTGTGACAGCTCTGTGATTTGGTGTGTGCGTTGAAACCGAGGTGAAGAAGTGGTCAGTAAAGTGTTCATGGGATTATTTTATGAGCAACCAGAGAGCACCTGTTGTAAAAGGCATTATCTCATTACACACATACACCTGCCCAGAAACCGCGGCCCAGCACACCTGTCCCCTCATTCCTCTGCGTTAATTAAACAGCGTTTCCATGGAGTCCACTAGCTGTCAGGACCGGCCTCAGCGCTTCATGCCCAGGAAGTTGATTTACTGTTGGACTGAGAGCTGAAGCGGCCGCGGGTACTCAAGCTCCATAAACACAGTCACGTCATTAACATTCCAGACGCTAATCCAACGCTCACATAATCTCATACATATACACACTTAAGCAACTATAGTTATCGCTGACCAGTGCATGACCTAAACTCGTCTGGACCAGTTTTCGGACCCTTATTAGCCCTGATGATAGCTCTACATTCACCTTAGTGCTCTCTGAGCTCACCTGAGGAAGTTTGAGCTGGGCGGTTTGATGAGGTTCTCCGAGCTAGAGCGTTTTTTCTTCTCAAAAAACACATCTTGTTTGGAGTCGCAGTCTGGAGACACGGAGCCGGGTTCACTGCTGCTGCTCCCTGTGGCCTCCGTCTGCAGCTGTACTGGTAACGAAACACTGCGGATGTAGTCTAAATGGAATAAAACACACACACACACACACACACACACACACACACACACACACACACACACATATATGAACTCTGGTCAGACCAGAGTTTACCACCATTTTTGGCTTTTTTCCACTCTTAAGTTCAAACCTTTAAATAAATATGAATAAAGTCAAGTGTTATATTTTAAATTCATTTTAAAACAAAACTTTTATTAGGGCTGTCAATTCAACATTCTCATTATACTGTTATAAAAAAAAATAAAAAAAAATAAATGTAGACTATTGTAGACTAACATAATAGACTATACAATAGACATAAATACCTATATACATATACCTAATAAACACAACTTTTTTACGTCTAAAGTCACGTTTTGTAATGCATGTTCAATGATTAACTTCCACATTAATATTTTTTTAGTAAATATAGTTTTTAAATCAGCAAATATGTGAGATAAACTGCAATTAATTGGATTAAATAAATTGACTGACAGCCCCAATTTAATTTAATTTAATTTTTTATTTGCCATTTGGGTTTCTATTACAATATAATAGCACAACATTTGTAACACTTTACAATAAGGTTTGATTTGTTATTGCTTAACTACTAGATTAGTTACCATGAACAATGAAAAATACTTACGAATCATTTATGAAAATCATAGTTAATGTTAATTTCAATATTTACTTATACATTGTTTAAATTAGAAGTTGTATTTGTTAATATTTTGTAATGGACCTGAGCTAAAATGAACTAACAATGAACAGTTGTATTTTTATTAATTTGCGTTATCAAAAATGAATAAATACTGTAACAAATGTATTGCCTATTGTCACTTAATGCATTAACTAACATTAGCTAATGGGACCTTATTGTAAAGTGTTACCCACAATATTACAGTAATACTCAAAACTTTTCCAAAAAGCTTCAATAGTAAGTTAAAACACTGGAACCAAATCAATATTAAAATCACTGAGAACGAAAATTCAAAAGAACAAGGAAAATGATACGCCACAAAGAACCAGAGCACACAAAGAACATGCACCCAATATCAATTCAATCACCAGAAACCAGAAAAACATCAATGATTATGATTTAATGGTCCTCAGGAACACACAAGGACACATAGATAGGAGACACAAACCTTGCCACACTGTTAGACAGAGAATCCAAGCAGCCGATTGGATGGCGTGAAGGGAGAAGGAAATAGTGAGTTGTTATCATCTGCATGCTCCAGATGCAAAGGCTGTCACAAAAGATACCTCCTCCAGGTTCACGCATATATACTCCGATTGCAGTGCGTTTTTTTGCACGCCAATGTTAACAGGTTAGAACGTTCACACTGCACACAGATGCGGTCCGGCAATGCATTTACGCACAGAATCTATTTTTGCTGTGCTGCACGCATTCTTCGTATTAAAAATAAAAATGGATTGACACAGTTTAATTAAACTCTATTGTGTTACAGTCAACATATGGCTTTTTGCCCAGGGTAAAGCAAGGAAAACTACACCTTACATCAACAAGGTGACATATTGAATGGCACTCGTATCTTTGTGGAGGTGGAAAAACAAGTTTTTTTTTTTTTTTAAATGGCCCGCAGGATTTCTTGTAAAGATATAAATGAGAGTTCTGAGAGTCAGCAGTTTTTGTCAATTGTAAGTTAACTTAAACATAAAAGTACGTGTTTAAATGTTTTGCCACTTGCTTGAGCAACTTAATGTATAAATCTAGAAGAAATGCATCGAATACTACGTTGTTTAAATTTAGTGTTTAAACGTGAATAAGCCTATGACAGATTGTGTAACTGTACTGTGTACAAAGAGAATCGCAATGCAAACCGAGTACGTGTGAACCTGGCGTGAGAGAGACTTTTTTTATGGACCAAATTTTAAGGTAACATGTGGCGTGTATCTTCACAGAAATGGCATTTTCCAGAAACCAATTGCAATAACCTGAAAAAATTAATTCAAGATAAATGTGCAAAATTCATGGCAAATTACAAGCTATTGTTTAAAAAATTTTGGGCCAGTAAGAATTACTTTTATTCAGCAAGAATGCATTAAATTAATCGGAAGTGATCAAGTAAATACATTTATAAAGTTATAAAAGATTTTGATTTCAAATAAATGCTGCTCTTTTCAACTTTCTATTCAAAGAATCCTGAAAAAAAAAAAACGTATCATGGTTTCCACAAAAATATTAAGCAGCTTTTTTAACATTGTAATAATAATCTATGTTCTTGAGCAACAAATCAGCATATTAGAATGATTTTTGAAGGATCATGTGACACTGAAGACTGGAGTAATGATGCTG
Source organism: Paracanthobrama guichenoti (assembly GCA_018749465.1). Lineage (NCBI taxonomy): Eukaryota > Metazoa > Chordata > Actinopteri > Cypriniformes > Gobionidae > Paracanthobrama > Paracanthobrama guichenoti. Next base: position 23,955,567 of record CM031966.1, read on the forward strand.
TTTTGCCATCACAGGAATAAATTACATTTTAAAATGTAGTAAAATGGTTGTTTTAAATCTACTGTATTTTTGATCAAATAAATGTCGCCTTGGTGAGATTAAGAGACAAATTCCTTCAAAAACATTTTTACTGACCCCAAACCTTTGAACGGTGATGTATACAAAACTATTTTTTTATTTAATATCAATAAGTATTAACAAAAATAGTCATTAAAAAGTTTAACTTAGCAAACATGCTAATATCAAACTATTAAAATCAACCAAGGCTTCTGTGCAAAAAGGTATTTATGTTGTTCACAACATTTCATTTTAAAACGAGTCACTCATGATCTTAAATGGCAGACGGGCAGCTCACTAGTATTTGGAACAGAGCTCGTCACTCACTAATATTGTTGTCTTCTGTCAATATCAAAGAGAAATCTGAGTGGTTTGTAAGAAAGCAGTGTGCATGGTTGTGTGAAACACCACACCCTGAGAATGCTTTTCATGGACAGCGGGGTAGCTGACGTGCAGCAGGATGGAAACAATTTGTGATGGTAGCGCGAGGCCGTACTGTTGGTTTTCCTCGGACCCCTCCCCTTTTCCAGGTCCTGTTGTTCCTACCCATCTCTTGTGTAAGTTCAATCTGGACTGCAATCGGCCGGCTGAGAGCAGTTCGGACCTGTTGCGAGTATCCCAGACAGTGTCGAGAAGCAGGAATGTTGGGCTATGGGGGGGGTTTGGCAGCTCTGTGTGTTTGCCTGCGAGAAATGTGCGCTCTCTCACAGAGTCAAAATGCCTTACACACCATGGATATGACCAGAAGGGTCAACCCAGGTCGCATTATTATCACAGCTGTGGAAAGCATGTTAGACTTGGTAAAATACGTTACCTGAGGGTTTGAAAGCGATCTTGTTCTTTTTGCCTTTGATGTTTTGACGCAGAAACAGATCCTTGAGCAGGTCCCCGGCCGTCGCTCGTTTATTTGGGTCAGGCTCAAAGCAGGAAAGGATGAAGGATTTAGCCTCTGATGAAAGAGACTCTGGGATCTCCGGATGGATCTTAAACATGCCCACCTGGTACAAAGAAAACCGAGATGAATAGATTAATAGCCCACTAAAAAATATGAACGATATACAATATTTTACAACAAAACATAAAACAATGCATCTCTACAATCAAAAAATATTCTGCGATGACCCATCATTTTTCTATTCAGAAGTTAGGATCATTTTATTTTTAAGTATATTTATAAGTATATTCAAATAGAAAACCATTATTGTAAATTGCAATAATATTTCGCAATATTGCTATTTTTTTCTGTATTTTTGATCAAATAAATTGGCATGGACTCCTGAAGGTGTGCTGTGGTATCTGGCACCAAGATGTTAGCAGCAGATCCTTTAAGTCCTGTAAGTTGCGAGGTGGGGCCTCCATGGATCGGACTTGTTTGTTCAGCACATCCCACAGATGCTCGATTGGATTGAGATCTGGGGAATTTGGAGGCCAAGTCAACACCTCAAACCCGTTGTTGTGCTCCTCAAACCATTCTTGAACCATTTTTGCTTTGTGGCAGGGCGCATTATCCTGCTGAAAGAGGGTCAGCATGGGCACCCTGACTGCTCTGCGTCTATGCAGCCCCATACGCAACAAACTGCGATGCACTGTGTATTCTGACACCTTTCTATGAGAACCAGCATTAACTTCTTGAGCAATTTGAGCTACAGTAGCTCGTCTGTTTGATCGGACCACACGGGCTAGCCTTCGTTCCCCACGTGCATCCATGAGCCTTGGCCGCCCATGACCCTGTAGTCGGTTCACCACTGTTCCTTCCTTTGACCACTTTTGATAGATACTGACCACTGCAGACTGGGAACACCCCACAAGAGTTGCAGTTTTGGAGATGCTCTGACCCAGTCGTCTAGCCATCACAATTTGGCCCTTGTCAAACTCGCTCAAATCCTTACGCTTGCCCATTTTCCCTGCTTCACTTGCTGCCTAATAAATCCCACCCACTAACAGGTGCCAATCAGTGTTATTCACTTCAGTGTTATTCAGTGTTATGCCTGATTGGTGTATATACATACACACTTTTGTGTTGTGTTGCTATTGATATATTTTCAGATATTTTTTTAGTTAAAGGATATAATTTATATATATATATATATATATATATATATATATATATATATATATTATTATATATATATATATTTATATTTATATATATTTTTTTTTTTTTTTTTTTTTTTTTTTTTTTATTTTATATATCTATCTTTTTTTTTTTTTTTAAAGATAGATTTATTGGGAATATACAGTACATACAAGTGTGAAATATGCAAATGCACTAGAAGTATCAGCACATTCCCTTTTTTCATTTCTATATTTTTAAGGAAATATATTTATACCTTGAACATGGCAGCCTGTGGCTCTCCCAGCTCATGGAAAGGAGGTTTGCCTGTCGCCATCTCTATGATGGTGCAGCCCAGGGACCAGATATCAGCAGGTGCCCCATAACCTCTAGGGCCTTTATCGATGATCTCGGGGGCCATGTACTGCAACGTGCCTGGAAAGAGATTTACCAGAGAACAGCAGAACTTCATTAGATAAGAATGTGCTGTGACAGGATGTTAAACTAAATAAAATAAATCAAGGAGAGAAGTTCAGAAGTGATGACAATGACAGTGGAAGGCGAGAGGGAGGACGGATGAGCGCACCTGCTCTGATGCTTCAGCAGTCACTAATGAAACACAAACACACTCCTGTTTCAGACACTATGCTAATCTAATTACTCTCCCACAGGAGACATTCTCATGTTACCAGTGACCAGGACTCATAATCGCTCACCTCACTAGAAGGAACGCTGTCTATTTTGTGTCAGGAGATAAGAGTTATCTAAGTTCTGGAGAGGTGACCAGGTCCACAACAGTGGTTTGGACAGCAAAACAATCAACAGCCATTTTGGTCATTTTTGGAGACCCTTTCTAAAATATTTTTAGAGTGCAAAGCTCGTGGAACAAGGTTTTGACGCGACCGACCCGGGTTCAAATCCGCCTTTTGCCGAGCTCGCTCTTCTCCCTTTTCCTGTCATATATCACATCGGAAAGGCATTTACTTTCAATAAAAATTAAGAAAATGTTCTAAAAGTGGAAATAAACTGTCTAACGAAATGTTTAATATTAATAAAAGCATTTATTGCGTAGGGGTAGGTGTAGGGACCTTTATTGTGTAAAGGTGTAGGGCTTTTATTGTTCCATTAAGGCTGCATCTATTTAATAATTTTAAATTTAATATAAAAAAAAAATTAATAAAAAAAACATTTACACTATCTTATTATTGCATCTTGTAAAAGGTAGCTATATAGACTATTGTTCAAAATTTGGGGCCACTAATATTTTTTTAAAGAAGTTTTATTCAGCAAGGATGCATTTTTTAGAACTTTTATTCAGAAAGGATGCATTACATTGATCAAAGGTGACAGTGAGTGACTCACTATTTTTCTCTCAACCTTTTTTTTTTTGGAAAACCCATTCTAAAATGTATTCATTTATGCTGACAGTGTTGGGATGGAAAAGGTGCCCTGACACCGTAAGGGGAGGAATGAAACTCCCTCAGATCCTGTTTGGAGGTGCTAATGAGGGACTGAACTTTAAGCCCAAAACCCTGACCTGGCAAGACCACCAGGATGTATGATGCATGACAAATGGAACAAGCGAGAGGGTCACATGGAGGGCACATTCTGTAACTAACAAAAGACGATGAAAGTGAAACAAATACCAGTAAACGTCTCTGTGCAGGGATTGACTCCAGCCAGCCTCTTGGACGTTCCGAAGTCTGAGATTTTCAACACGCCACTGTAGGTGTTGACTAAGACATTGTCTCCCTGTGGACAGATGAACGGGCATTAAACTTCTGGTTTTGATTGTCCACAAGTCTAGACCCAAAAAGTTTGTCACAGTTGTCACCTTGATGTCCCGATGAACGATTTGGTTCTCATGCAAATAACGAAGCCCTTCCAAGATCTGCCGAGTGTAGAAAATTATGGTGGCTTCTTTAAGAGGACCCCACTTTGAACGTAACAACGCTGACAGACTTCCTATGGAGGAGAGATGATGAATCATTCTTAAAGTAGAAAAGACGTACTGAATATTGTTCTTTCAGAAACTACAGATGTACCTCCAGGGACCTGTTCCATGAAGATCTTGATATAGCCATCCTCTGACACAGAGCCCAGGTACTGAACAATGTTCCTGTGTTTCAGGTACTTATGGAGGGCTATTTCCTCATGCAGTGGTTGGGAATACCTGTATGTATCAGTGTTATTTTAGAATTACTTAAATACCATTATAGTATTTATTCATATTTCAAATGAGCTTTTATTTTTATATTTTCAGTTTTCATTTTAGTTTAAGTTTTAGACATTTCTTTGTCATTTTTACTAAATATTTAAATGCTTATATTTAGCTTAATTTTTGGGGGTTATAGTAAGTTTTATACTTCAATTTAAAGTAATTTAATATCAGTTAATTGTTAAGGCAACATTTCAAATTTTTCTAATATTCATTCATTCATTATTTTATTTAATGTTTTTTTCAATGGACAAACTATTTTAATAGTTTTAGTTAACAATAACAACACTATATGTCTGTATAGGTATAACTCACTTATGGTTTAGCATTGTAGAACTACATTCTAAAAAAAAAAAAAAAAAAAAAAAAAAAAAAAACCTTCTTTTATTCATCTTCAAAAAATGAGTGTCTATTCACACCAAGTGCAAATAGCGTGCATTGTTGGCAAATGCTATTCGCACTAGCTCCGCCTAACAAACTCTGGTTGGGCCTAACAAGATTAAAAATGACGCACAGATTTAAAATTCTTCAGTGGCGTAGTCAGTAGAGTGCAAAGTTCGTGGAACAAGGTTTTGACGCGACCGACCCGGGTTCAAATCCGCCTTTTGACGAGCTCACTCTTCTCCCTTTTCCCGCCACATATCACATTGCATTTACTTTCAATAAAAATTAAGAAAATGTTCTAAAAGTGGAAATAAATTTCCTAACAAAATGTTTAATATTAATAAAAGCATTTATTGGGAAGGGGTAGGTGCAGGGAGGGCTTTTATTGTCCCATTGAAGCTGCATCTATTGAATATTTTTAATAAACAATCATTCACACCATCTTATTATTGCATCTTGTTAATGTACAAAAATAATGAGGTGCAAATAGCATATATCTCTCAAAATAAATTATAAATAGCATCTAATTACTATTTACACATATTGCAAAAACTGCTACTTTTATATGGTGTAAATAGAATATATCACTATTTTCACTTAGTATGCTATTTCACTTAGTAAATAGCATCTACAGCTATTTGCACTTAGTGTAAATATCGTCTATCACTAAGAAAATGTTATTTTCACAGTGTAAATAGAATCTAGTTATAAATATCTCACCTGCTGTCTCTCTCTGGGATCTCTTTGATGGCAATGCGCACCTGGTTACTCAGGTCTCTCCCTGCGTAGACCACTCCGTACGTCCCCCTACCTAGAACCACCCTGTCGCCATTTTCATTGTAGTCGTATTCGTACTGCAGATCAAGTCAAGAATTGAGCACACTAATCCAAACAAATCCAACAAGAACAAACTAGTTGAGTGTTTAAAACTTTCACCTCCAGAGTGTCCCCGTCTCCCTCCCCCTCCAGCTCGACAGCATTTCCTGATCCGTCTGTGATCAACTCCTTCACCATGGAGCAGAACCTTCAAACAGGAGACAACCATTCCCACATCAGTAAGCAGATAACTTATCAATTTTTCATTTTTATATATTTTACATAAACTTCAGGAACACCAACCTGCCACACTGGTCCTCTGTGGAGAAGTAGATCTGGAAGTCATCTGAGTTATCATGGACATACAAAAAGCAGCAGCGCTCATCAAATTTTGAGATGCTAGTGAATGGAAGGATGCAAGATTTGTTTAACATCTCTGAGATCATAAATAAAACACATTTAAATGGAAGAATTGCTGCTTAAACAACATATTTTCATAACTAATTAAAGGACTAGTTCACTTTAAAATGATAACTTCCTGATAATTTACTCACCCCCATCTCATTCAATTTCTTTCTTCAGGTAAAAAGTTTTTTGAGGAAAACATTCCAGGATTTTTCTCCATATAATGGACTTCAATTGCAACCAATGGGTTGAAGGTCCAAATCAATGCAGTTTCAAAGGGCTTCAGAGGCTCTGCACGATCTCAGCCGAGGAATAGGGTCTTATCTAGTAAAACCATGTCATTTTCTAAAAAAAAAACCATTGATATATTTTTTAACCTCAAATGCACAACTTCGGTGTTGTTCTTCATGTTGTATGACATCATCACGTCGGAAAGGTCACGCACGTGACGTACGTGGAAGTACCAATCCAGTGTTAAAACAAACGTGCAAAGACTAAATCAAACGCCCTTTACAAAAATAAAGGTAAGAAAACGATGTCGGACAATTTTAAAGTTGGAGGAGAACATGAGATGGAGTTTTTCGGCACTGGGTCGGTACTTCCACGTACGTCATGGCCGTGACATTTCCAACGTGATGCCGTCATACACCGTGAAGAAGAACAACACAGAAGTTGCGCATTTGAGGTTAAAAAGTATATCAATCTTTTTTTTGGTTTTTTTGGGCTGATGGTTTCGCTAGATAAGACCCTATTCCTCGGCTGGGATCGTGCAGAGCCCTTCGAAGCCCTTTGAAACTGCATTGATTTGGACCTTCAACCTGTTGGTTGCAAATGAAGTCCATTTTATGGAGAAAAATCCTGGAATGTTTTCCTCAAAAAACTTAATTTATTTTCGACTGAAGAAAGAAAGACATGAACATCTTGGAGGACATGGGAGTAAATTCTCAAGAAATTTTCATTTTCGATATTAAAATTGTATATTACCTATTAAAAAAAGGTAGAGACGGAGAGAAAGACTCACCTAATGCCTTTGATGGATGATGCTGTGAAGTTCCACTCATGTATTCCCTTCTGTAACCACAACAGTTAGGAAAATCAAGCAATGATATACACACAAAATAACATTATTCGGCAAACATGGCGTCACATAAACCACTGACCGTCTCAGCAGGGGACACGTGCCATATAGAAACATTCTTCTCTTCAGCTTCACTGTTAATGGACACGTACGAGGGCTGGTACACTTTAGTTGGCTCCAGAATCAACACCTGCGTAATGGAAAAAGGGTCTGTTAAATGCTGTTCGGTCGATACAGTTGTGGTCCAGGATAAAGACACTCATGTGAGGCGGTTTAGTACCGGAAATCGGAGGCCATTTGTGGTTCCCTGTGTGGCCTCCACGATAATGTCCATCCAGAAGTTGAGTCTCTCTCTTTGAGGAGAATGCTCAGTGTTCTGCTTCTTAAAATGCTGAATCAACTGAAGGTTTTGGACGACTGATCGCAGGTACCTGAAAGATTAAATGAATGCGAGTTGCATTAAAGCCCAATTACGGTATTTTAGCAATGAAAGTTGAGCTATGACAAGAAATTATCCTTAGAAGAACAACGATGTGGCCAGATTCAAATTCATATTTCCAGCATTTTGGTGAAATGCATCTGGACTCAGCTATTTAGCCATAGCTCCAACTCTATTATTTAAAGTTAACATATAGAATAAATATTCTACAGGTATACTGTACATGTACCATATGGGTGGTTTGAGTTTGAAGAGTTTCTCTGCGGCCTGGACAGCTTTGGGGATGTCATTGGCAAGCATGCCGACAGTAAAGAACTGCCCCACATCCCAGTAGTTATTCATCTTCTCTAGACTGCCTTTACGGCCAAGCAGACTGTTCAACCTCACACCTGAGAGAGAGAGAGAGAGAGAGAGAGAGAGAGAGAGAGAGAGAGAGAGAGAGAGAGAGAGAGAGAGAGAGAGAGAAGGTGAGAAAAATGGAGCTGTGTCCTTAAATGAAGTGAATGGACTGGGAGAAACAGGATACAAGAAGTGTGCTCCTCCTCACCGATCTTCCTGAGTTCTATGGAAGTCTCAAACTGCTGCCCGGACACTATAAGCAGGACTGCCAGATTAATGCCTGAATAGAGAGTGGGCTGCAGCTCAAAGCCTTTTCTATACCTACAACACACAGACACAAAATAACTACACATTAACATTTTCTAAAGAAATGTAAATGGAGTTTGACTGTGCAGAAGTTACCGCCACAATAATATGGTGTCATAGATGGATGCCAGGGCATTGCTATGTACTAAAACACCCTAGTAATTACATTTAATGTGGATGCTAGGGTTGGATGTTCTTGGTGTTTTAACCCACTTAATGTGATTATTAGGATGTTTTAGATATAATTCAAGTGAAATTGAAGAACGAACTGATGTGACGTAATTTTGAACAAAATCATTTCATGTTTTTTTACCTCCAAAACGATGTTTGTTTGGAGGTAAAACCATGAACATGCCGGAGAGCCACTTTATAGTAGAAAATGAAGTTGTACTTCTGATGAAATGAGATACTGGCATTGTTTTTCATGTTTAATACGGCAATGCTGTTTGCTTTTAAGCAATCTGTTGTTTAAAGTGCAATATACTGTAAATAGACGTGACAAATTGCAGAGCAAACATATCCACATGATCAGATGCTTTTCTTATGATTTATTTAAAAAACGCTTGCTGTTTTCTCATTTTTGTTGTGTGTAAGTGTGCAGCTATATTTACATATTCATCTAAAATGTAGCTCTCAGCTGTGGTGGCGGCTTTGGGATGTTCGCTAACAGTATACCGCTGGTCACGTATTTTAAACGTATTTTTACCCCTAAGGGAAGAACGAAAAACAACTTTGCCGTAAGCATGTCGGGGCCTTTAATGCGGCTGCTAGACTAGGGTGATTTTTAGTGCATTTTATGCAGATGCTAGAGTGTTCTGGGTGTTTTTAGTGCACGTAATAAAGCTGCTAGGATGTTCTGGCTGTTTTTTGTGCATTTAATGTGGCTGCTAGGTATCCTCAAAATGATTAGCACATTTTATGTTGTTGCTAGGGTGTTCTGGGAATTTTGAACACACTTATTGCGGTTTGTAGGGTGTCCTGGGTGTTTTTAGCACATTTATTGTGGTTACTATGGTGTGTTTCGATGCATTTCATGCACCTGCTAGGTTGTTCTGGGTGTTCTTAGCATATTCAATGCACCTACTTGGGTGTTCTGCCACATTTAATGCAGCTGCTAGTGCATTCTGGTTGTTTTTAATTCAGTTGCTAGGGTGTTTAGCACATTTAATGAGGTTGTCAGGGTGTTCTGGGTGTTTTGGCATACTTAAATTAGGTGCTAGGATGTTCTGGGTATTTTAGTGTATTTAATACAGATATTTGTTCCTGGTACAAGTCATCAGAGCCCAACCTAAAGAATTTCCCTCATTAAAAATAAATAAATGAATAACATCAGTGAGTCAAGTCAAGTCACCTTTATTTATATAGTGCTTTTTACAATACAGATTGAGCTTCAAGCAGCTCATTTAACACACTCACCACTGGATGGCGTTCTCTCTGTTCTTGGTGTCCTTGCAGTCAGAGTCTAGGAAGATGTCCTTATAGATGCGCCCACACAAGCAGAACATATCAGGTGCAGGGTGCTCACATGACTGAAGAACCTGCAACATCACACGCAAAGCCTGCTCTCGATCTCCGGGGCTGTTTCGTCTGCGCTCGCACACACACACAAATATAAATGCATGTGTTCCTGAGATCAAAGGGCTGTATAAGTTAAATGTCTGTTTGCCAAGCATATGAATAGGAGAATATACCACACAATGCAGATTTGTGGTCACCTATTGAGCGCAAAAGCATAGTGGAACTGAATCATGGGCTGGATGGCCAAGTCACAGGTGGGCAACATCTCAATGGTCTGTACCAATTTAACCATGGCATCATAGTCCTGAAAACACAAACCAAAGACCATTAAAATCAGCTGTAAAATTTTTTAATGCTTAGATGTTTTTGGTTTACAGTAGGCTATATACCTGTATATCTCTGTAGGAGAAAAGCAGGTTCATCACAATGTCCTGAGTCAAAACCTCAGTGTTGTCGATGCGGAGTTTGATCCGGGAAAGCTCCTTGGCCAACTCCTCACCCTGGTATTTATCTCGAGCTTTTCGGATGTCGTTCAGGAGTGTGTCTTTGTATGAAGCACTGCCAGGGAGGAAGATATAACAGGATTTAGTATACATTGATACATTTGCAGGTACTATAAGCCTCAGATATACTCTTAAAAACAAAGGTTCTTTATTGGCATCTATGGTTCCATGAAGAACCTTTAACATCCATGGAACCTTTTCATTCCACAAAAGATTCTTTATAGTGGGATAAGGTTCTTTAGATTATTAAAATGTTCTTCAAGTTAAGAAAAATGGTTCTTTTAAGAACGGTTCACTAAAAGTTTCTTTGGGGAACCAAAAAAGGTTCTCCTATGGCATCGCTGCAAAAACTATGGTGGCCGAGAGACGTACTGCAGCTGAAGAAAACAAATGTAAATAGAAAAAACACCAGAAAATGAAGAAAACATCCTCATCAGTTTGACAACACACATGCTGCAAATACTCACAACGCAACCAAATGCAGAAACATGCTGCAAATACGCACAAGGCAACCAAATACAGAAACATCCTGCAAATACTCACAACGCAACCGAATACAGAAACACGCTGCAAATACTCTCAATGCAACCAAAATACAGACACGCAATGCGAATATTCACAATGCAACCAAATACAGAAATGCAATGCAAATACTCACAACGCAGCCAAACACACAAATGAGCTGCAAATACTCACAACACAACCAAATACAGAAATGCCAGCATAAGAAACCATCTTTTTGGAACCATCTGATGCATCTAAACATCATGCAACAATTAATTTTGTTTGTACTTTACATGTTTTGACCAGCTAAAATGTGGGTTAGACTTCTTACCCATTGCCATACTGTATGTAACAGGATGCTGAAATCTTGGCACTACAATCTGCGGGAGTTCTAAAATTTGATATCAGAGCTCTAGGTGAAAGGACACCCCAACGCTTGTTAGAAGGTACTGGAGTTCCTAATAAATCTTGCATGCACTTGTGCATGTCTGTCTTGATATAATCTGACTGCTACATCCCATTTGGGTTGAGTCCCATTTCTTCACTTCAGGGACAATTAGATGTCGGCGAAAGAATGTTTAACAATCACAAATTAGAAGATGTTTGCTTGATTTATGTTCAGCAAAACATGGCATTGTTGCGTAACTCTGTAAAGGATCATCTGAAAGCAAGACCATAGAGTGGGCATCCTACCAAGAGTGATCATAATGTGAGCAGTCATACCAAGATGTGACGTGAATGTCTTTGAGTAAGTTGACGAAGCGGTCCACCAACGGGACGCACAGAGGTCCTAGAAGGTTGTCCCAGTTGGGTTGCATGTATTCTGATGCTCTACGCTGGGCCACGTTCTCACAGCACAAGTACTCGTTGTTGGGCGTCATCAAGTAAGGGATGAAATAGTAGTTCCCACTGGAGGCCTAAGAAAGAGAAACAAAATCTAAATCTGTGAAAAATGCAATGTAGACCTATTCTTTGCTGGTAGGAGCACTTTAAAGAACACTGGAATATGACGTCTTGTGATATAATTCATGAGAGCATAAGTCTGTACCTCTGTGTAAAAATACAAACTGTCTGTCAGAAATCTCTGTGTGTTAGTGACCATGTACTCAGCAGCTGGCAGCCAAGAGATGTGAAGTGCCAAGGAAACCTTGTTGACACCTTTGTGATCATGTACTGTCCCAGAATTCCAGAGTGAAATGGAAGAGGTGGCCAAAGCACATTTCTGCCACATCAACACCTCAAATGCAAGAGGTCACCTAAAGCATCTTTCAAGATAAATGGTCACCATTCACTTCTAGACTATTTAAATTGTTAGGACTGGGTTCTGATCATAGCTACTGAGCGCATTTGAAATTTTCAGTATCTCCAGATAAAGCATTGTGGTTTTTAAAATGTCCAAGTCCAAGGGGCCACGTGGGGGATGTTAGAGGGTCCGAAAAAGAGAAAATACTACCAAGCCTTTTGGATCCACTTAATGGAAATGATGAATCGTTTAAAATGAACCAAGCTGTTTCTCAGCAAGAAATAACTTACTGACTTTGATTCAGAGCTTTTAATTCCTGAATCAACATGTCGCCCAGACTGAGGCGATGTGAGTCAGATAGTGACAGACATCAAGTGATCACTCATACCAATACATGAATATGGGATTTTCCCAGCATGCACTAGCACACTCGCAGTACCTACTTTGTTCCTTAGGCTGGAGCCCCTGTACTCAGGAGGCAACTGGACCCATGGGAAGCCTATTTTAACTGGCCTTGCAGCCTACTCCAGGTAATACACGAGATAGAGAGAAAGAAAGAAAAAAGGAGAGCAAACAGTGAAAGGAACTGAAAGGAAAAGAGAAAAATAGAGTGACAGATAAAGAATATACACTTCACTGCACAGTATTAATTGAAGGCAGGAAAATAAAGGAGATTGAGTAAGACAAAAACAAAGTTCATCACAAAAATTCTGTCATTTACTCACGCTCGTGTTGTTCCAAAAAATTTCTTTCTGAAAGGGTTAGTCACCCAAAAATGAAAATTCTGTCATAATTACATTAATTACTCATCCTCATGTTGTTTCAAACCTCATGTTGTTTCAAGACTTTTGTTCATTTTCGGAACACAAATGAAGATCTTTTTGATAAAATCTAAGAGCTTTTTGTCCCTCTGTTGACAGCTACACAACTGACACGGAAGTACTCGGAAAACTAATCCATATAAATTGAGAAGTTTAGTCCAAAATTTCTGAAGAGGCTTGATCGCTTTATATAATGAACAGATTGCATTTAGGGTTTTATTCACATATAAACATTCATTAACTCACACATCAGTTATGATAAACAGAGGCTCGAGCATGTTTTCTTGACGTGTGAGAACCAATAAGGTTGTGTTACACAGCATGTTTGAGCTTCCACAAGAACCAATGAGGTTCATTCTCGTGTTACACAGCATGTTTGAGCTGCCGCAAGAACCAATGAGGTTCATTCTCGTGTTACGCAACACGTTTGAGCTTCCTCAAGAACCAATGAGGTTCATTCTCGTGTTACGCAACACGTTTGAGCTTCCTCAAGAACCAAACACGTTTGACGCTTGAGCCTCAAGAACCAATGAGGTTCATTCTCGTGTTACGCAACACGTTTGAGCTTCCTCAAGAACCAATGAGGTTCATTCTCGTGTTACGCAGCACGTTTGAGCTTCATCAAGAACCAATGAGGTTCATTCTCATGTGTTACACGGCACGTTTGAGCTTCCTCACGTTCATTTTGAGCTTCCTCAAGAACCAATGAGGTTCATTCTTGTGTTACGCAACACGTTTGAGCTTCCTCAAGAACCAATGAGGTTCATTCTTGTGTTACGCAACACGTTTGAGCTTCCTCAAGAACCAATGAGGTTCATTCTCGTGTTACGCAGCACGTTTGAGCTTCTGCAAGAGCCAATGAGGTTCATTCTTGTGTTACGCAGCACGTTTGAGCTTCCTCAAGAACCAATGAGGTTCATTCTTGTGTTACGCAGCACGTTTGAGCTTCATCAAGAACCAATGAGGTTCATTCTCATGTTACGCGCATCATGTTTGTGCTTAATCAAGAACCAATGAGGTTCATTCTCATGTTACGTGCATCATGTTTGAGCTTCATCAAGAACCAATGAGGTTCATTCTCATGTTACGCGCATCATGTTTGAGCTTCCTCAAGAACCAATGAGGTTCATTCTTGTGTTACACAGCATGTTTGAGCTTCAGCAAGAACCAATGAGGTTCATTCTCATGTTACGCGCATTATGTTTGAGCTTCCTCAAGAACCAATGAGGTTCATTCTTGTGTTACGCAGCATGTTTGAGCTTCCTCAAGAACCAGTGAGGCTCATTCTTGTGTTAATAAAAGACTAAATTAAATCTGTTCATCATATAAGGTGATCGTGTCTCTTCAGAAAATCTGGATTAAACCGCTCAATTCATATGGATTAATTTTATGATCTCTTTATGAACTTTATGAGCTGTGATGCAGCCTCAATCATAATGACAAGGTATTCGTTAGTGTTCATTCGCTGGCCAGAGGAGAACTGCCCCTGACTGAGCCTGGTTTTTCCCAAGGTTTTTCTCCATTCTGTCACCTGATGGAGTTTGTGTTCCTTACCACTGACTCTGGCTTGCTTAGGTGGGGACATTTAGGGCCAGATTTACTAAACAGGGCAAATTAGTGTGAGAGCGCAATTTAAAAAAAGCACAGATGGGAGTGGAAAATTCTGTGCGTAATCTACTGATGACACGCAAATTAAAGAATAGACACAGCCTGAAAATTTCCATAATGACCAACACAATCTACCAAGAGCAGTGCAAATTAGCATCTGGTTTCACGAGTTCACACTTACATCAAATTAAACAGAGTAAAGATTATGCGTATTTGGCATGCTGTCCGGGGGAGGGCTCCGGGGGAAGAATTTTGGCCCGAACCCAGAGTATCCCCATTTATAATTTACTCATGAATTATTATTCACACATTGATCAAGTTACTGGAAGTTAATGTCATCCAAAAATAATACAGATTTAAATTTCACCCTGTTCCTTACACAAAGCTATCACATGACACCAGAAGCCCATGAGACATATGGATCACTTTTATGACACGCTTAGAGTGTTCTTGCAGGTTTTTGAAGCTTGAAAGCTTCAGTCAGCATAAGAAAACAGAGGCACAGCCCTGTCCCACAGAACGAGTTTGGAACATGAGGTTGAGTAGATAATGACAGAATTCTTGGGTTAACTATTCCTGAGAAAGATGCCTCAATAATTCCTAATGAATATTAAAGAGCAAACAATGAATTTTGTTTCTGTTCACAAAACTGATGTTAAGAAGTTAGCACAGATCCATCTTTTCCACAGTCCATCTTCCTCTCTGTAGCCATTCAATATAAAAGGTTTATTTAAAGACCAGCACTCAATGACCCTCTCCTTTATCAAAACCACTAACTCATGACACCTTGAGAGCCCTTATGGGTTCATCAGAATCCCGACTGGGACACAGCGACCCACCAGAACCTTGTGTCCACTCACAGATTAGTGTACTGTATATGCACAAAGAAGAGTTCAGGAAATGATCTGCCCACCATCTAAAGTGGAGGATATATTTTAGGGTCCTGACACAGAAGAGCATGTAAACGTATGTCATAAGAGCTCCAAAAATAGTCTCATACACAAAGCTCTTGGCACACCAACAACGGACTCCAAACCTCATCAGATTACGTCCTTTTGATACTTACTGTGTTTTTCTGTGCCACCATGTCCTATGCAAGAAAAAAAAGAAAAGAAAATAAGTACTCAATTCCCAAAAATACATGCACACTAAAGCAATAAACCTCAAGAAGCCATGGTTTACAGTGAATATAAAACAGCTAAGAGGCGTTGTTCCACATACCTGGCAAGGTTTCATAAAATAAACACAGAGACACAACTCTTCCGCCAAACATAGTTCTTCAGAACAAGCTACACAGAGACACAGTGGCGCAGTGATATTGATGTAATGCAGTCACAGGTGTATGCTTGTAGAGCCAATTTACACTGGCTTTGAACGTGGCTCAACCCAAACCACCTTGAAAAATTTTGCTGTCATGCCATTTCTTACATTTATTCCATGACTGACGGCCATGTGGTATAGTGAATGAAACCGGACTGAATCAGTTGGACACAGCAGCGTGACAGAACATGAACAAATACACAAACAGATCGCGTGATGCTCCTCCCCATGTGTGACTGTCATCATTTCAGTATGCTAGAACACATGCCTTCCAATGTCTCTGTGGCAACGTGGCCATGAGCAGCTGTCCTGGGCTGACTGCATGCCTTAGTTTGAATACAGACCGTGTTGTTCTGGCAGCTCTACTGTCCAGTACCCAGAAAAGATAAACTCCTTCCTAAGCTGAGAATAGCAGGTCAGGCCATGGTATAGTGTATGGGCGGCCTCTTTGTTCAGATGACAAAGATACTAAAAGTGAATGTAAGAGCCTGAGGGCTCGAAACTTTAACCTCCCATCAATCCTTGGGAAAAATTATATAAGTGATTTTTTTTTAATGAATACAAATATATATTTTCTAGAAATTAGCTAGTTTTTGTAGTTTTATTTTATTTTATGTATTTATTTTAAATTAATAAGAGGATTTTCTTTCGGGGTAAGATTGTGGTTTTGGTTAATTCTTAGTCTAAATGATCTGTCGTAATTATAATTAGCTTTATTTAAAGGTATAGCACTTAATTTTTCTGCAATCATCAGTAAACAATTGCAAAAATACTCACTGTTACCAAACAGGTTTCCTAGACACCATCCAAATCATCCACTGTTTATACAAACAGGTTGCCTCAAACTTAAACTATTAATTAAATCAATATTAATTGATTGGCCTCTCCAACAAAATGACCAAGAGCCACAGCATCTACTCTTTTAGGGAAAATCAAATTGCATATGGCTTTCTTAAAATCATTGGAACATCAAAAGAGCGACACACAGCACCTTTAAAGGTGATGTATTATGATTTTTTACATTTCTCTAGGGATGTATGCTCTATATCAGTAAGCACTGTTTCTGAACCCCCTGAAACACCTTGATTGTAGAGTTTTCTTCCAGGAACTTACATGTCACAAATAATTCCCACCCAAGGCACATAAAGGGGCAATGCCTGTTGAAACTTGTGGTAATGGTAAGGGGAGTGGCATTTCCGAAACTGTTGACCAATCATAACACACTGCTCCAGCTGACCAATCAGAGAACAGTGTGCTTTTCGGAAAGAGGGGTTTCGTAAAGACCAGAAATAAACAGTGTTACTGACAGACTGGGAAAAGAGGTGGGACACCAATGTAAAATATGTGAAAAATAAGGTGTTTTTTGAACATTAAACTCAAGCATGAAAACCTATTCTAGTAGACCCTAAAAACAAAATCAAGACTTTGTAAACGGGCATAAAAACTTTTAAAACAACAGAAGTCTAGGTAAACATATATTGTTTATGAGCGTGTTTAGGACTCTCACCTTAAGGGACTGTGCCGTGTCAGGGTCCGTGTCGTGGTAGAGGATGACATTGTTGGCCATGTCAAAGCTCTCACGCACACCGAGGTGGTAAAACAGGGATGGCTGTCTGAACACATCGCTCATGTCCACAACTGCAATGTCTGCAATCAATCAGAGACACAGTAAGCACACATAGTGTAGAATCCCACTACTGCAGTACACTATAGTTTTTGCACACTTTAAGCATCAGTGACTGTTATTTAAGTAACATTCATTTAAATTTTTATGAGCTTCTTTTGTTTATTATGACTTTCCATGACATCACACACTATGAACTCTTTAAATAGCCTTTTTAAAGTCAGTACTAAGAGCATATTTGTTCTACTATATATGGTCATATTTGTTCTTTTCCAGTCAAACATAATCTGTGCTTATTCTATTGAAACTATGCAAACATCTGAAACCGTGTTTGAAAGACATGCACTAGCGTAAGGTCCAAAATGCAAGACCAGACTTGATGTAACCACAAGCTGATGCATGACTCACAGTTCAAGTAAAGAGGAGAAGAGGAAAATGCAACTGTACAGTACTGTGCAAAAGTCTTAGGCACGTTGGCATTTTCACACGAAAAATGTTTTTAAGCCAGTTATTTGTAACTTTTACTGTAGTGTGTCAGTAGGAAATATCAGTTTACATTTCCAAACATTCATTTTGCAATTAATTGTAATAATTGAGTTTTTATTTGATTTTTATGCACAAGAAGTCTGACAGCAGCCGGGATGATCTGATCTCACCATCATCGTGTCTGTGATTCCATGAAGAAACAGAACAAACTGAGACAGACTAAATCCAGAAAAACTGAGGCAACGTCTCCCAGACACTTCCTGCAAAACTACAGTACTGTGAGTTTAGGCACGTGTCAGAATGCTTTAAAGTGAGAATGCTGTCAAAAATAATAACATAAATAGCTTTTATTTATGAATTAACTTCTATTAACTAAATCAAATCGATATTTGGGGTGAGCACCCTTTGCGTTTAAACGGCTTTTGTCACCTGTATCTGTTCCTACACCTGTTCATGTAGTTTTGCAGGAAGGTTTCTTCAAGTGTCTTGGAGACGTTGCCACAGTTCTTCTGGATTTAGTCCATCTCAGTTTTTTCTGTTTCTTCATGGAATCACAGACAGACTCGATAAAGATGAGATCAGATCTCCATGTGGAGCATAGAGACTATTGTCAGACTCTTTATGCATACAAACATCTCACTGGATTATTAAAATTAATGGCAATTCATTTATAAATGTAAACTGATATTTCCTACTGACACACTACAGCAAAAGATATAAATAATTGGCTTAAACCCACTTTTTGTGTGCAAAAATACTAGCGAGCCCAAGACTTCTGCACAGTACTGTATATAGAGAGTAAACCCGTTTTGTTCATTTCTGTTTTGCAGAACTAGAATTCAACGTTTTAGTTCTTAAATGCAATTTTCTTCATCCTCTGGAGTGCCTTCTTTCCCCTGAAAAGTGCTGCAAATGAGCCATGCAGTAGCAAATTCTGCATGCACAGAAGTGCACAGCATCAAACTTCAAAACATTCCCCTTTTCTCACCCTCCTAAAGCTCATATGTAAACATTTCGATCACCCAGAGTAATGCGTGCAGCCACGCCCACGAGAGAGAGAGACTTCATACTAGACCTGACGAGTAGATTCCGGGAAAGGAATGTGCTGGAGGCAGAAGATCCCAAATGCACCCCTAATATCCCTTGAAAGAGATTGCCATGACCTTATTGTAACAGCCTTCCCATGGGAAAGCCCATGGAACCCTCACATTACCCATAACAATTTACATCTTGCATTTTAAGGAACTTTTTGTTCTGTAGTACTATACTGTCTGTATACTATGTTTTATAAAATATTATGTATAAAAATATAATTGTTGCCTTTTCTTGTGTTATGGTGTTTTATTTATGATTATTTAATACATATATTTTTTTTTCTTACATGGTATTACTAATATTTACTTTTTATATTAATTTATGTAATAATTATAAGAGAATGTTTTTGTATATGTACAACACCACCATTTATTTAAATGTTTACATATTTATTTATATTGATGTTTTATTGCATTTTGTTTATTTACTATTTATTTATTATTATTATTTTATTTGCATGATATTGCTATTAGTACTATAGTACCCATACTCTAAATCTAACATGAGCCATGCCAGTGAGATGCACCATCCTGCAGAGCTGGATGTTATCTAGCGAAGCCCTGGTCCAGGAGGCTCCCCAAAATTACACATTAATCCAGCACACGATTCATCTAATCAGCTCGTTATTAGAGGCTCCAAGAACCGAACTGGGTGTGCCAGATATGGGAGGCACCCAAAGGTATGGTGTTTGGGGTCTCTAGAGCTATAGCCTCGCGCACCCATGCCTCAAATCTGCCTTGCAGAGCCATGTGAACTCACCTGCGTCATAAAAGGTATCAAGCACTGTTGTCTCCCCAAAGTCTAATCGTCCAAATGTCACTGTGGTTAATATGGCACTCTCCGCGTCGCAGGCGCGCTGGAGACACTGTAGCGCCCCGGATTCCGGGCTGTTCGCGGCCACTGCCTTCAGTCCATCATTCAGCACATAAACCGCCCGCAGAGACCTCTGTTTGGTCACCGGACTCGGGCTGGTCACATCAGCCCTCTCCACGCCTGCAGACATGGAAACCGCTGCTTGGTGGTCGCCACCAGCCTCTGCTGTAGGTTGATTGGACATGATCTCCATAGTGCGAGTAATTGTTTTGTCCCTCTGCGCGTTCCTCCTTTTCTTTGCGCCGTTAATCAATAATGAATAACCAAAGTTTAGTGCGCACCTGTGGCACGGAAAGGCGCGTGGCTGTGACGTCCAGCGTCTTGCGATTCATTAAAGCAGCGCGCATCACTACATATTACAATCCGGTCCAGTTTTATCTCGTTTGCGCCAGCGGTCATGCAATTATACAAAACGCAGACCTTGTGAATTAACGCGGAAAGTGCGGAAAGTCCAAAGACACGCATTACCATCCTATTTGAGGAAGTCATTCCTCCTGCCCTCTCTGCAAACTGATCCGATCATTTCCTCAAACGCGTGTCCTTCCGTTCAGGCGTAAGTATATTTCATAAGAGAAGAAAAACTGCGCAAGTTTAGAGCGTGAGGAACGTCTCGCGGTTGTTACTGCATGTACAGTCTCTATTGAATCATCTGGAGCAGATGTCTAAATATAAAACTTGTCCGTGCTGATACGCGCATGGCAAACAGAGCACCATGCATCCAGGACTCCCGCTCGCCAAACTGGTTTACTGGCAACTGTTTTAATTTCATTTCAGAATCGAGAAACTGGAAGTCAATTTCCCTCCTGAATTTCTGTCATTTCCATCACGATGTAGAAATGGTGTGGTGGAAATTGCATTTAACACAAGTTTTTTTTTTTTTTTTTTTTTTTTTTTTTTTTTTTTTTGTAATAAAGCGACCGACTGTTTTTGTTTCGCTGTGTTATATCATATTTTCTATTTCATATTTTTTAGTTTTTGCATAATTTGACTGAATTGCCGCGTAATTGAAAATGTCTGTAAAATATTCACAAATGATAAGCCTATTTACCTTTGGTTTTCTTTACACATCACGTCTCACATTTTATCTCACACTCTTCAGTGACAGTTGCATTCTTGGCATTATATTGGTATATATATATATATATATATATATATATATATATATATATATATATATATATATATATATACACACACACACACACACTCACCTAAAGGATTATTAGGAACACCTGTTCAATTTCTCAATGCACTTATCTAATCAACCAATCACATGGCAGTTGCTTCAATGCATTTAGGGGTGTGGTCCTGGTCAAGACGATCTCCTGAACTCCAAACTGAATGTCAGAATGGGAAAGAAAGGTGATTTAAGCAATTTTGAGCATGGCATGGTTGTTGGTGCCAGACGGGCCGGTCTGAGTATTTCACAATCTGCTCAGTTACTGGGATTTTCACGCACAACCATTTCTAGGGTTTACAAAGAATGGTGTGAAAAGGGAAAAACATCCAGTATGCGGCAGTCCTGTGGGCAAAAATGCCTTGTTGATGCTAGAGGTCAGAGGAGAATGGGCCGACTGATTCAAGCTGATAGAAGAGCAAGTTTGACTGAAATAACCACTCGTTACAACCGAGGTATGCAGCAAAGCATTTGTGAAGCCACAACACGCACAACCTTGAGGCAGATGGGCTACAACAGCAGAAGACCCCACCAGGTACCACTCATCTCCACTACAAATAGGAAAAAGAGGCTACAATTTGCACGAGCTCACCAAAATTGGACAGTTGAAGACTGGAAAAATGTTGCCTGGTCTGATGAGTCTCGATTTCTGTTGAGACATTCAGATGGTAGAGTCAGAATTTGGCGTAAACAGAATGAGAACATGAATCCATCATGCTTTGTTACCACTGTGCAGGCTGGTGGTGGTGGTGTAATGGTGTGGGGGATATTTTCTTGGCACACTTTAGGCCCCTTAGTGCCAATTGGGCATCGTTTAAATGCCACGGCCTACCTGAGCATTGTTTCTGACCATGTCCATCCCTTTATGACCACCATGTACCCATTCTCTGATGGCTGCTTCCAGTAGGATAATGCACCATGTCACAAAGCTCAAATCATTTCAAATTGGTTTCTTGAACATGACAATGAGTTCACTGTACTAAAATGGCCCCCACAGTCACCAGATCTCAACCCAATAGAGCATCTTTGGGATGTGGTGGAACAGGAGCTTCGTGCCCTGGATGTGCATCCCACAAATCTCCATCAACTGCAAGATGCTATCCTATCAATATGGGCCAACATTTCTAAAGAATGCTTTCAGCACCTTGTTGAATCAATGCCACGTAGAATTAAGGCAGTTCTGAAGGCAAAAGGGGGTCAAACACAGTATTAGTATGGTGTTCCTAATAATCCTTTAGGTGAGTATACATACATACATACACACACACACACACACACATATATATAAGGTACAACAGTCAAAAGGTACATCTTTGTACCTTACTCAGCCGTAAATGGTATATATCAGTACTTTAGGAGTGTGTATTAGTACCTTAAAAAGTACATGTTAGTACCTTTTCGGTTTTGTACCTTAGGGTGCTGCCCCAGTGACAGCAATGTACCTTTTTTTCTGACAGTGTATATATATTAATTACAACACCGGGTTGTTTCTTCAGAAACTGTCAAGATACTGGCATCATTGACTGAAATGAATTGAAAATCTGGTGGTTGTGGTGAAATGCTGAAGTATTATACGTTGTAGTTCCTCATACAAACTTTACTCTTGCAGACAAAAGGTCTTACCACCTGCAAATGTTTTTATTTTATCTTTTATACAAATGCATTATCAAAGAAAGAAGTATTAAAGTATTAAAGTTTTTTTTTTTTTTTAAATGATTCACCCAAACATAATTTACATACTGGATTCTTTAACATTTCTGAGGTGGGCTCACATCTCCTGGTTTTAAAAGATCAGACTGTATGCGCATCATTAGTGATGTGACCGTCCTTAGAGACACAGTCATCTGCAGGCCTCACTGACCAGCAACCAGGAGACCTGATCCTCAATTACTAGATCAAATACCATAAAGAGCAGCAGATGCCTATGGAATGATATCAGTGAATGTCTTAAATGTGAGTGTCCAGCTGCAGACGGTGTGCGCTTCTGAGGGCCAACTGGATGAGCTGCTTGATGTGTGTGATCTTAATCTGTTTAAGAGCTAAACTTAAAATGACCTTCATCTCATAAAACATCCCACATATACATGACCTTTGAAATGTTACATAACAGTAAGCCCTATCCGAAAAGATTTATAAGAATTTAAAATCTGATCACAGATCAGCTGTTTGATGCTTGGAGACTTCTGACTTATTCTGGAATGGGAAATTAACTTTCTAGTAATTATATTTTCTATAAAATTATATTTTATGGTGGGTCAATAAAGATGACAAAGATGAGAAAATATTATAAAATCTAGTTAAAATTCATGTAGTTTTTTTTTCTATAAATGTATTCTAATAATATATATTTTTAAATACATACATGTATATACACCAATCAGGCATAACATTATGATCACCTTCCTAATATTGTGTTGGTCCCTCTTTTGCTGCCAAAAACAGCCCTGACCCGTCGAGGCATGGACTCCACTAGACCCCTGAAGGTGTGCTGTGGTATCTGGCACCAAGATGTTAGCAGCAGATCCTTTAAGTCTTGTAAGTTGTGAGGTGGGGCCTCCATGGATCGGACTTGTTTGTTCAGCACATCCCACAGATGCTCGATTGGATTGAGATCTGGGGAATTTGGAGGCCAAGTCAACACCTCAAACTCGTTGTTGTGCTCCTTAAACCATTCCTGAACCATTTTTGCTTTGTGGCAGGATACATTATCCTGCTGAAAGAGGCCACAGCCACCAGGGAATACCGTTTCCATGAAAGGGTGTACATGGTCTGCAACAATGCTAACCCCTAACCCACCCTAACAGGTGGTACGTGTCAAAGTAACATCCACATGGATGGCAGGACCCAAGGTTTCCCAGCAGAACATTGCCCAAAGCATCACACTGCCTCCGCCGGTTTGCCTTCTTCCCATAGTGCATCCTGGTGCCATGCGTTCCCCAGGTAAGCGATGCACACGCACCCGGCCATCCACGTGATGTAAAAGAAAACGTGATCCATCAGACCAGGCCGCCTTCTTCCATTGCTCTGTGGTCCAGTTCTGATGCTCACGTGCCCACTGTTGGCTCTTTCGGCGGTGGACAGGGGTCAGCATGGTCACCCTGACTGGTCTGCGTCTATGCAGGCCCATACACAACAAACTGCGATGCACTGTGTATTCTGACAGAACCAGCATTAACTTCTTGAGCAGTTTGAGCAACAGTAGCTCGTCTGTTTGATCGGACCACATGGGCCAGCCTTCACTCCCCACATACATATATACATATATACATACATATACATATACATTATATATATATATATATATATATATATATATATATATATATATATATATATATATACATACATACATACATACATACATACATACATATATATATATATATATATATATATATATATATATATACACATATACACACACACACACACACTCACCTAAAGGATTATTAGGAACACCTGTTCAATTTCTCATTAATGCAATTATCTAATCAACCAATCACATGGCAGTTGCTTCAATGCATTTAGGGGTATGGTCCTGAACAAGACGATCTCCTGAACTCCAAACTGAATGTCAGAATGGGAAAGAAAGGGGATTTAAGCAATTTTGAGCATGGCATGGTTGTTGGTGCCAGATGGACCGGTCTGAGTATTTCACAATCTGCTCAGTTACTGGGATTTTCACGCACAACCATTTCTAGGGTTTACAAAGAATGGTGTGAAAAGTGAAAAACATCCAGTATGCGGCAGTCCTGTGGGAGAAAATGCCTTGTTGATGCTAGAGGTCAGAGGAGAATGGGCCGACTGATTCAAGCTGATAGAAGAGCAAGTTTGACTGAAATAACCACTCGTTACAACCGAGGTATGCAGCAAAGCATTTGTGAAGCCACAACACGCACAACCTTGAGGCGGATGTGCTACAACAGCAGAAGACCCCACCGGGTACCACTCATCTCCACTACAAATAGGAAAAAGAGGCTACAATTTGCACAAGCTCACCAAAATTGGACAGTTGAAGACTGGAAAAATGTTGCCTGGTCTGATGAGTCTCGATTTCTGTTGAGACATTCAGATGGTAGAGTCAGAATTTGGCGTAAACAGAATGAGAACATGGCATGAACATAATGCCTTGTTACCACTGTGCAGGCTGCTGGTGGTGGTGGTGTAATGGTTTGGGGGATGTTTTCTTGGCACACTTTAGGCCCCTTAGTGCCAACTGGGCATCATTTAAATGCCACGGCCTACCTGAGCATTGTTTCTGACCATGTCCATCCCTTTATGACCACCATGTACCCATTTTCTGATGGCTACTTCCAGCAGGATAATGCACCATGTCACAAAGCTTGAATCATTTCAAATTGGTTTCTTGAACATGACAATGAGTTCACTGTACTAAAATGGCCCCCACAGTCACCAGATCTCAACCCAATAGAGCATCTTTGGGACGTGGTGCCACGGGAGCTTCGTGCCCTGGATGTGCATCCCACAAATCTCCATCAACTGCAAGATGCTATCCTATCAATATGGGCCAACATTTCTAAAGAATGCTTTCAGCACCTTGTTGAATCAATGCCACATAGAATTAAGGCAGTTCTGAAGGCGAAAGGGGTCAAACACAGTATTAGTATGGTGTTCCTAATAATCCTTTAGGTGAGTGTGTGTGTATATATATATATATATATATATATATATATATATATATATATATATATATATATATATATATATATATATATATATATATAAATTATTTTTAATAAAATATATCAGACAACCTCATTTAAACTACTTAATTTTTAACCAAATTTTTAAATTAGACCATTTATTTATTTCAGTATCTTTGACATATTACTTTAAGCCCCACATTTAAAACATGTCTCACGGTCTATATGATTAGCATTTTTTTATTACAGTTTTTTTATATAAATTATGAATTATACATTTTTAATAAATCCGGGCAATAAGATTCACATACTTGAGACTATGGTGCACCACCTAGAGGACATGATTGTATATAATAAACAAACAAACAAACAAACAAACAAACAGAAAAACACATTTTTGAAGTATCTTTTTTTAATAAAATCTGCACACATAATTGTATTTAGTACATTAAAATATAAAAGTATATATAGAAGATTTCAAAGAAATAACAGAGTCAAGAAAACAAACCGTGAGTTTTCTCATTGTCATCACCAACGTAAAAGAAATAGGAAAGACAGAAGAGTTTGGAACGCTCCAAATAAACAAGGCCTCAATGTGGGGTTGCTGCATGTGAAAACTGCATGGGGTGTGAAATTAAACGCACCTTTGCATATAAAGAAAATAACAGAAGGCCTCCAAGTCAAAAGAAAAGAACTTAAGGTGAAGAGTATTTAAGTAAAACGCACTGCTTTCTCCTTCATTTGATGTGTTCTCTGACGTTCAGAGGCAGTACCAGAGAGGGTGATGGGGTAACTGTGTCACAGTTGTGCAGGAGACCAGCAAATCCCCATGGCAACTGCTATCACCTGTCTCCAGGTGTGGGTCATCGGCACCCTTTAAATCACATGACCCACAGTAAGGCCACAACCGGGCAACGGGTCTGTGAGTCAGCACCCAGTCTGAGCATAACACGCAAAAAAAGCTTCTTAAAACAACGAAAGCAGAAAGAGTACAGGTGATTTGGGGGGTAAACAGTTGTTTTCTTTAAGCAATTGTTCTGATACACTTGTTCTTTTTGGCACAATCTATACTTAGGCTGTGGTGTGGAACCTCAGCCAGATCCTTCATCTGATACATCCAGCATGCTTGACTTCATTTAGACAGGGATTTCTTAATCTGCTCCACTTCCATCTAAAACACAGCATAAAACAAAGAGGTGTCAGTTAAACACAGCTATGGGAAACACAATCAATACTTCACATATTAAGAATGTTTTAGAAAGAAGTCTCTTATGCTCACCAAATTTGCATTTATTTGATCAAAAATACAATAAAAACAGTAAAAAATAAATAAATAAATATATATATATATACACACTCACCTAAAGGATTATTAGGAACACCAGTTCAATTTCTCATTAATGCAATTATCTAAATCAACCAATCACATGGCAGTTGCTTCAATGCATTTAGGGGTGTGGTCCTGGTCAAGACAATCTCCTGAACTCCAAACTGAATGTCAGAATGGCAAAGAAAGGTGATTTAAGCAATTTTGAGCGTGGCATGGTTGTTGGTGCCAGACGGACTGGTCTGAGTATTTCACAATCTGCTCAGTTACTGGGATTTTCACGCACAACCATTTCTAGGGTTTACAAAGAATGGTGTGAAAAGGAAAAACATCCAGTATGCGGCAGTCCTGTGGGGCGAAAATGCCTTGTTGATGCTAGAGGTCAGAGGAGAATGGGCCGACTGATTCAAGCTGATAGAAGAGCAACTTTGACTGAAATAACCACTCGTTACAACCGAGGTATGCAGCAAAGTATTTGTGAAGCCACAACACGCACAACCTTGAGGGGGATGGGCTACAACAGCAGAAGACCCCACCGGGTACCACTCATCTCCACTACAAATAGGAAAAAGAGGCTACAATTTGCACGAGCTCACCAAAATTGGACAGTTGAAGACTGGAAAAATGTTGCCTGGTCTGATGAGTCTCGATTTCTGTTGAGACATTCAGATGGTAGAGTCAGAATTTGGCGCAAACAGAATGAGAACATGGATCCATCATGCCTTGTTACCACTGTGCAGGCTGGTGGTGGTGGTGTAATGGTGTGGGGGATGTTTTCTTGGCACACTTTAGGCCCCTTAGTGCCAATTGGGCATCGTTTAAATGCCACGGCCTACCTGAGCATTGTTTCTGACCATGTCCATCCCTTTATGACCACCATGTACCCATTCTCTGATGGCTACTTCCAGCAGGATAATGCACCATGTCACAAAGCTTGAATCATTTCAAATCATGGCTTCTTGAACATGACAATGAGTTCACTGTACTAAAATGGCCCCCACAGTCAGTGAGCTTCGTGCCCTGGATGTGCATCCCACAAATCTCCATCAACTGCAAGATGCTCTCCTATCAATATGGGCCAACATTTCTAAAGAATGCTTTCAGCACCTTGTTGAATCAATGCCACGTAGAATTAAGGCAGTTCTGAAGGCGAAAGGGGGTCAAACACAGTATTAGTATGGTGTTCCTAATAATCCTTTAGGTGAGTGTATATATATATATATTAATTAATCTCCACATGGACAAAACATAGACTTTTTTTTTTTTTAATTCAAAGAACAATAACATACAATTTTGTATCAAGAAACAATATCAAAGAGAAGAAAAGGAAAAGAGATTCAAACTACAACAAATAAAATAGTTGCCAGGTAAATATACATAGTGATTAAAAATCAAATAAATTTATTATAATATTCACAAGCTTTCAAAGTTCTTACAGCTTTCTTATTCAAAGAGCCTCTGATACTGTCAATATACATATTTTAGTCGACAAAATCAGAAAATTTGGTTTCTTATTGGTAAATTTACACTTATGAATGTGAAATTTGGTTAACAATATAATTAAATTAATTAAATAAAAGTACTGTTGCTCCTGGTCAGAATAGTCAGTAAAGCCAAAAAGCAATAAAAACAGTAATATTATTACAATTTCAGTGTCACATGATCCTTCAGAAATCATTCTAATATGGTTATTTGGTGCTCAGGAAGCATTTCTTAATCTTTTTTTTTTCTTTTTCTCAGGATTCTTTAATGAAAAAGTTCAAACACACACACATATACACATATATATATATATATATATATATATATATATATATATATATATATATATATATATATATATATATATATATATATATATATATATATATATATATATATATATATTAGTAACAATGTTGTAACAGTCTTTAATGTCCCATTTGATTCAATGTAATGTGTTCTTGCTGAATGAATATCTTATCTGAATATCTTACCCAAACATTTGAATGGTAAGAATTAAAAGTTTTTTTAATTTTCTTTTTTTATTGACAGATTTTTAGACTTATTTTATACATTTATAAATTCACTAAAAACATTTGAAACAACATTTGTAAACATAACATGACAATACTTTGACATTTTGCTCTACAATTCAATTTTAAGTTAATTTAAGTTTAGGTTGTAGAACAAAATGTCAAAGTATAGTCAAGTTATGTTTACCACAGGCTTTATTTTACTCATAAATTGAAAAACCACATTATAAAAACCCATAGGAAAATCTTGAAGAAACCACCGACAAATTAGTCTTCCGGGTTCTGACGTCATACACGCACAACACTATATATCAGCTAATATCATATTAAAAATAATAATAATAATAATAATAATAATAATATGAAGAGTTCAGATGCAAAAGCCTCTAAATCCGTCCAACGTTTTTCTTTAAAATAAGCATTTTTGTCAGGCTTGTATAGGTAAGTACTGGTACTTCTGAAAGGGCTGAGGCTGGGATTTAGTGGGCTTGAAGTGAAAGTATTTTATGAACTTGTACTATATGCGGAGAGCATTCACTCAGTATCGTTATCTCATTTTTGACCGAAGTGGCTTTTGCATCTGAACTCTTCATATGTTAGGCTTGTTAATATGGTTTTAAATCGCTTTATAGTGTTGCACCTGATTAGTGATCTAATATCCCCTCACCTGCAGTGAAATACGAATCCTCTTCTCCTCGTCCAGTTCACTCACCAACTGCTTGATTTCTTGTCTGATAAAACAAGTTTGGGAATTACACACATTTCACATCCTTCTAAACAGACATCAATCAATCAACTCATTCATCCCACATCTACTTTGATCCATTTATTATTAATTTCATTCCCTTTAAATTTCCTTCCCCTATTTCACCAACACCAGGGGGTCCTGGAGAGCCACTGTCCCGCAAAGTTTAGCTCCAACTTGCCTGCCTGGAAGTCTCTAGTATGCCTGATTTCGATTAGCTGTTTCAGGTGTCTCACATTTGGGTTGGGGATAAACTCTACAGGACAGTGGCCCGCCAAGAGCAGGATTGGACACCCCCGACCCCATCCCGTTAGTTCATACTTGTGCTGGCTCTTCATGAGCTCCACAGTTCCTTTCAGGTCTCGTAATTGTGCTTTGAGCTCCTCCAGCGTGGCGGCACTATGTTCGTTCTTCCCTCTGGCGTCAACAGAAGGGGAATGGGGCCGCAGACCAGCAGCGCCCTGGTGGAGAGAAGCCCCACTAGACCCAGAAGAAGATGGAGGGGCACTTGGCTTGGGGGGTAAAGACGATTTCTCAGGAGCCTGCGGAAAACCCCCATGAGATATCAGAACAAGAGTTTATCAAACAATCACTCTCGGACGTTTGTCTTCCATTTCGGGCCTCAGTCTCTGTGTGCGTGTGTGTATAATGGC
Source organism: Paracanthobrama guichenoti (assembly GCA_018749465.1). Classification (NCBI taxonomy): domain Eukaryota; kingdom Metazoa; phylum Chordata; class Actinopteri; order Cypriniformes; family Gobionidae; genus Paracanthobrama; species Paracanthobrama guichenoti. The sequence goes on from CM031966.1 coordinate 23,985,838, forward strand.
ACATTAAAGTATTTGGACACTTGAAGGTAGTTTACCCCAAAATGAAAATTCTGTCACCATTTACTCACCTTCATGTCGTTCCAAACCAGCATAACTATTTTTCATCCGTGAATATATTTTAAAGAACTGTTTTTTTATCCATACAGAAAGTCAATGGGGTCCAAAATAACAAACAGAGTGCTGCAGGGACGACGCATTTTTGGAAGTGAAAACCTAGAAGCGAGTTCCAGCTCCATCATCCTGAAGTCAATGGGTTTTTGGTTAAATGCTTGAAATAAGGTCTGTGGTGAACAAGCTCAGGATATTCACACGCTTTATTCTACAACATACAATACATTAGTAACAGCCACTTGTGACTTTTTTTAACTTTGACTTTGGTTGCTAACAAGTGGCTAAATGGGACAGCAAAAGTTTTTGGGGACATTAAACATCACACCGAACAGGTAAACTCATCTCCTCTCTATAAACTGCTTGCACATCTTCACTGTTTATAATTGTTCTCTTGCAAACTATTCTAACTATTTTTTCTATAAAGACCAAAAGTGTTGGAAACTTAATGGTGGTGAAGTCATGTGACCAGAGTGTAGTTCATTTATAGTCTTTTGACTTCTGCCAACTGTATTTAGGCTTCCAAGATTAGGTTATCATTAAAGATCATCATAATGAAGAAAATGTGAAAGAATCATACACTTCTGATGGTCACAAAGCTTATTTTCAGCAATAATCCAAATGCCAATGAAAAAAATACTATTGGGTTTTTGTCGAACCAGGGTGATGCTAACTTTAAATATGTCATCACTGCAGCGTTCAATTAGACCTCATTCATTCTATGGACAAAAAACACAGGCATCTTCTTTTTTCCACAGAAGAAAGAAAGTCATACAGGTTTGCAAGAATTTTAATTTTGGGGGAACTATCCCTTTAAGACACACTTGAAATGTAAGAATGCCTTTATATAACAAATATGAAATTTTAAAGTAATCATTTAAAAGTGTGACTTAAGTATCCAAAAGTAATATTTTTTTGTGTCTGTACATAAAAATGCTTGACAAAGGCGCTCCCTTGTGGTAGGACAGGGATGTGCATGCAAAAGCAGAGGTGGGTGTAAAGGGGCGGGGTGACTGGGAGGGGGGAGGGGCTTACTGTTATGATTGGCACTGCCTTGGGCATCTTCTTGGAGTTGTCAAGAGTTTTGGGAGTGAATGAGTCCTGCTCTTCCTTTCCCATCTCCTTGTCTCTCCTCTCCTCCTCTGGAGATGGGGAGTCCAGGAGGTCAGGACTAGATAGAGAGGACTAGGAAGTAGAGAGAGATTTAAGTAACCAGATAACCCATAGACAGGCGGAGCAAGGTAAGCCCATGTGACGTTCACACATAGCAAATGGCACAATCATATCTGACTGATTACCGCTGAACACTTGAAAGGTCATAAATATATGACACTTTGTCAGTTGATTGCATCAGATAGGTGTGAAAAACAAAACAAAATGTGATTAACTTGACAGTCTGATTAGTTAAAAATAACAAACAAGCATGTGTGTTACAGTATAGTTAACAGGAACTAAAACCATAAAAGAAATAGTATTTTGTTACTAGAAATAAAAAAAAAAATTAACTGGTCCAAGCGTCCAAAATGAATGTCTAATGCCAATGTCAATTTGATGTTGATGACAGTTGACATTGATATTTTATTGGTTTTTCAATGTCTTCAAAATTCAAACCAACATCATATTGACATCAAACACCAACATTTAGTCGTGAGGTATGGTAACCAAAAGTCAACGTCTGATAAACGTCATAATGCTAATGTTGACACAATGTTAAATTATATCATTACATATTGATATATTTTAAGTCCTGGTATTAGGCAACCAAAATTCAACAGTGGTCCAGTGTTGGAGGCTGACAAAAAGCCAATGTTTGATTTTGACGTCAACACAATTATCATTTTCAAATACACTAATAAAATCTGTGGACTCACAGACGTGAAGATCTGCGATCGTGGCCGCCGGTCCGTCACACGGGGCCGTGACACGGTTGGGTGGTTCAGCTTTTCTGTGGATAAGACGACGGAGTCGAAGTCTTCTACTTCTTCAGCCGAGCATCACACGAATACAAACATAAACACACAGGACCACATATATATATCACGTGCATACACATCACGAACACGCCAGACCATAATAAACGCACATCTCCAGAATGGAAATGAATGAAGTGAGATGGACAGAGAGCTGTTGTAATCTTATTATATATGGATTATTATAAGACTTATTAGTAATGACAGAGTTATTCTGGATTGAATGGCAGCTCTGGACAGGGACTCACCGATATCTAGGGATTTGTCTACAGAGCCCCGGTCAGCTGCCACACCACTGCTGTCAGACTTCTGACTGTCACACCTGTACAAAAGATATTTAAACCAGAATGAGCTTTAGTAAAACACAAAAATAGTACAAATGTTCTTGGAAATGACAAATGGAGTAATAATGTGATAAGAGATGGAGAGGATTTCTAATATATAGCATTGGAAGAATGATTCATTCTAGTGAACTGGGTAATTTGGATGGCTCTATACATTCAAAAACAAAATTACTCACTGATTCACTGACAGAAGTCATTTTTCTAAATCAATCCATTAAAAAATAAAACGACTCTTTGAGACTCAGTCATGTAAAATAGGGTGTTTTTATTTGTATTAATTATTTAGTGTACATGTCTCTGTTAAAAGTTTAATGTTATCTGTTAATGTTTAATTGTGACTAATTGAGTTCCATTTTTATGCTAAATAAATAGTGTTCTGAGTGTAAAAATGAATACTATCAACTGATACTCAAATAAGATATGATGCATCATGGTTTATTTAATCATGTCTTATATATGATGATGTGATCATATTATGATGAGGTAATTGTGCTATATCACTGCTACACTTTATTGCCAAATGTTTTGGGACGCCTGCCTTTACATGCACATGAGCTTTAATGACATCCCATTCTTAATCCGTAGGGTTTAATATGGAGTTGGCCCACCCTTCGCAGCTATAACAGCTTCAACTCTTCTGGGAAGGCTTTCCACAAGGTTTAGGCATGTGTTTATGGGAATTTCTGACCATTCATCTAGAAGTGCATTTGCGAGGTCAGGAACTGATGTTGGACAAGAAGGTCTGGCTCGCAGTCTCCACTCTAATTCATCCCAAAGGTGTTCTATCGGGTTGAGGTCAGGACTCTGTACAGGCCAGTCAAGTTCCTTCACACCAAACTCGCTCATCCATGTCTTTATGGACCTTGCTTTGTTCACTGGTGCGCAGTCATGTTGGAACAGGAAGGGACCATCCCCAAACTGTTCCCACAAAGTTGGGAGCATGAAATTGTCCAAAATGTCTTGGTATGCTGAAGCATTAAGAGATCCTTTCACTGGAACTAATGGGCCACACCCAACCCTTGAAAAACAGCCCCACACCATAATCCCCCCCCGCCACCAAACTTTACACTTGCCTCAATGCAGTCAGGCAAGTACCGTTCTCCTGGCAACTGCCAAACCCAGACTTGTTCATCAGATTTCCAGACAGAGAAGCATGATTCGTCAATCCAGAGAACACATCTCCACTGCATGTGTACATGTATCTGTTAAAAGTTTCAGCATGCGAGGACCCCGCTCTGTGATTTTATGTGGCCTACCACTTCGTGGCTGAGTTGCTATTGTTCCCAATTGCTTCCACTTTGGTATAATTAGTGAGGAAATTTCACAAATGGACTTATTGCACAGGTGGCAACCTATCACGGTACCACGCTTGAATTCACTGAGCTCCTGAGAGCAACCCTTTCTTTCACAAATGATTGTAGAAGCAGTCTGCATGCCTAGTGCTTGATTTTATACACCTGTGGCCATGGAAGTAAACACCTGAATTGTTTTAGAGGGGTGTCCCCTTTTGGCAATATAGTGCTAATCTCAATTACCTGCTATTATTAGACACTTTCATAAATGCCTTAATTCAGCATTAACAAAGACAATTTTTTATAGTTGTATTATGGGCTAAGAATCTTAGTAGGGTGATGTGTTCTGTAATCTAGTATGCGTTGGTGATGCTGTTATACGTGTGTGTGTTTGTGTGTGAAACTGACGGTATATTGGGTACAGCTGGTCTCTCGGGTCTGTCTGGGCGTTTGGGTGGCAGGGATGACGGTCGATTCAACGAGTTGTTGTTCTTCGGGGGAAGAGGCTTCTTTGGGAGGACAACTGGGAGGGACGGCTTTGGAATCTCACCCAACTTCGACTCTTCACCTACATGTGATTACCATCATCATCATCATCATCATCATCATCATCATCATCATCATCATCATCATCATCAACATTACTAAAGGGTATAAAATGACATACTAGGATGTTTACAGGAAACTAAAAGAGGGGTTGTCAAAGCAGAGAAAAAACGATATTCTAACATCGGTTTACTTCAGAGAAACACGAAGTCTTTGAAAATACAAGCACTAAGTTAATCTAAACCTTCTATAGAAAGGCAACACAGCCCACAAAGCAGAAAGTGTCACAGTAAAATGTCAAAATAACTAAGAATTAGAGGTGACCAAAGCAAATTAAAACAGTTTTGAGGTGTTACCTACCTTTTTCCTCAGCTCTGTGTGGGAGAGATTCGGGCCGTTCTGGTGGAACCTTTCTTGCCTCTGTCTTTTTGTCTGGGGATCAATAGACACAATATGAGGGTTTCAACAGGGCACAGCTGACTCATTGGAAACATGCACACACTGAACATCTGCGATTCAAAATTAATTTTAAACATGGAAATTTTGAAAAGAAAAAAAAAATGGATAAAAAGTAAAGAAACGTAACAATGTAAAATGAAGAAATGTTTAAGTCACTAATAAAATAAACATTTGTGACACTGATCATGTGGCTCTTTTTACAGACAGTCAGATGTTCTTGCTTTCATTGAAGCAGAAGATGTTCTTTGTGTCATTCTCAAATCATGAAGGAGAATATGATCATCAGGTTTTACACAAACCTGTGGAGTTCATGCAGCTCGAGTGCTGCTGTCACTGAAGCACAAAGCACATAAAAAGCAAAAGGGTAAAGTCAAGAGTATTGCACTGTGGGATAACTGTATCCCACAATGCAATACTTCTTGACTTAACCTTCTATTTCTAGTGTGACAAATGTCAGCAAGAAGGATGTAATCATTTATTTCTGTCACAAAAAAATAACGTGGTCATATGAAGTCTTATTAAACAATGTAGCATGCAAGTTTAAAACAGGTTTTAAAATACAATGTATATAACTATTTTACATGACTGAGACAATCTTTCAACTTTTTACTTGTATTGTTATGCTGATAATATAATTTGTGATGGAAAAAATAAGTATTTTCATTAGCGGTCTCAGACTTTGCCACCCAATTAAACAATTTAATTGCAAGAAAATCACTGAAATCACATGAACACTCAATGTCAACAATATTGATTGATGGGTCAATGACGTGACGCCTAAATTTTCTGTCCGATAGCATTTTTTTTCAGTTAAAAACTGGTTTAAATGCATAAAAAGATACCATATATATGTAGTACCTCTCCCATGTACTCACTCACTTTAATTTTTCAAAAAACATTTGTTCTTTGTAATTTTTCTGTTATTTAAAGTGTCAAAATAGCATGTGGTGCGACCGTCCGGCCATAACTTGTTTTGGAAAATGTATTCAAATTTATTTTCTTCACTATTTGGCATGATTTCCAAAGTGTTTTGTAATCCTGCACAAAATTGCAAAGCATTTTTTTTTTCTTTTTCATAATATACAAATAAACATTGTCCAATGATGTCCATATGTGGTGCGACCATCAAGAAACTACAGATTTTTGGACTTGTTGAAATCCATTCAGAGACAGGAAGTTGCATCATATACCAATTTGCCAATGACCCATTGAAGCAGCAAGCAGGTTTGTAACTCTCTCTCAAATTTAGAAATTACCTTTTTAACGGCTGGTATGCAGTTACCACATTTGGATATCATGTGGGGCAACCTCAAAAACCCCAATGAGTATTAAGTTATTTCTACAAATATATATTTTTATTATAAATTTCATAGGGACCTTTTGCTTGTTTTGTTTAGGTGGCCAATTCTATGCCTATAAATTTTGAGTGAATTAAAAAATATCATGTGGTTCGACCACTGCATAGATATATGGCCTAGATTGACAGGTCTGCTTTTTGCTTTTATTTACAATTGATGGTTTATATATGTAAAGTACTTTATTTTAGTATTATTTGGAATAGATTTTTATCCAATTTGGGTCATTTACAAACATTTCAGACAGTTTATTTTTAATCTTTGTACACTATGAGGAAAAAAATATTTAGAGCATTAATTTAATTTGAGTAATTATGCATTTATTAGTAATTTATTATTTATTTATTTATAACTATTTACGTCTATTTTAACAGATGGCACTGCCAAGCAAAGAAAAAACGCTCGCCATAGGCAGCGTGTTAACTCAAGAGCAAGAGCAGAGTATCTTGCCAGAAGGACAGGAAGGTGTGTTTAAAAAAATAAATAAAATAAAAATTAATAATAATTCAGCAGCATGATGATGGTCAAGTTTAATTAAATGTTTGTTCACAAGAAGGCCACAAGTGTGACCCTGGACCCGCCTTTAAAGTTGTCCAAATTAAGTCCTTAGCAATGCATATTACTACTACTAATAACATTTTTATATACTTATGGTAGGAAATTTACAAAATATCTTCATGGAACTTGATCTTTACTTAATATCCTAATGATTTTTGGCATAAAAGAAAAATCGATCATTTTAACCCATCGCTGGCTATTGCCACAAATATACTCGTGAGACTGGTTTTGTGCTTCAGGGTCACAAATGTGCATTTACTTAAAGCTGTTCAGGACAAGGCATTATTACATGATAATACATGGTTCTGATCAAAATGATATCAAAATGATTATTTTTACATCGTCTCCGTTGTCAAGTTAAATTAAATGTTGCACTTTTTGCAATTTGATTTTTCTAAAAATATTATAAAATGTTTCTTTATGTTCATTAAAACAATTCTGTGAAATTAATAAAATATGATTTAAATCTAGTTTTGTATGAAATGTATTGTTTATTGACCCCTTTAAATAGATTTTTAATAATATTCGAGATCTTCATGTAATTTGGAGCGACCACTCATCATGTGGTGCGACCAATAATATAGCAATAACAATAACTTAAATAAATTAAATTAAATTTAAAAAAATAAAATCTCATTTCTGTGGCTGAAATAGGAATCACTGATACTGAATCCTTAAGTGAATGGTATTTTTATTTATTTTTTTAAATCAGTTTTATGCAGATTACAAGACAAATAAGTCTGTTTTACTACATTTAAGAAGGCAACTCTGAAATTAAAAAAACAAAACGTGAGATCATCTTTAGCAAAAACTCAAAAGAAATGCTAATACTTTGTTTAGAAACACTTTAATTAAAGAGAACTAATGATTAATGCCAAGCATGTCAAGGAAATAAATTAATTTTAAGATAAATCATGGTCGCACTGCATGACATTTTTTGAAGGCCACGGCCAATTCATCTAGATGAAAAAACTAGATTTGAAAATTTAATATGAATTTATGTGTACACAACATTCTTAATGTTTGAACAATTGCAATAGATATTATAATTTTTGTATTTTAAAATTGGCCAGTTGAAAATCCTTACACGTCATTGACCCCGATACAAATTGTTTGATAATGCAAAAATGGTCAAATATCTGTCTATCACTTTTCCATATACTACTGTAGTGTTGGAAATATACCTACTGAGTAATTTCTGTGTTCCCTCTTTGTCTCTCACTCCTATTTCCTGTTTCAAAACCTCTGAATAGAAGCTATAAAGAACTCTTGACTATTTATATTTCAAGCCATTTCTGAGTAATCCTGTTCACCAGCATACTGTATATCCATAAACAAGTGAACAATATTATGACAGAGAACAGATTCCAACGATCAATAAATAGAGGTGAAAGATTTGTAAGCCACAAGGAGGAGCCAGAATTCACTTGATGTTTGTATATAATATAATATAATATAGGATTTTTTAAAGGATTTTTTAGTGACAGAAATAAATGATTATTTAATCCTTCTCGCTAACATTTGTTACACTGGAAATGGAAAAGGGTCAAGTCGAGAGTATTGCATTGTGGGATACAGTACCCCATGTAGGGTACTCTGCCTCTATACTACACATTTTGACATCTGCAGAAAAGAAAATGCAGAAACAAAAGAAATTTTTTTTTTAAATTTTTTTTTTTTTACCCGTGATCTGTTTAGTGGTTGGTGCTGCAGGAGGAGGTGGTTTCTTAGGTCTCTGTAAGCACACACACAGTTAAAACGCACAGTACACCTATTAAAACACACACATACACTCATTAACACACTGATCGCCCTTTAAAACTAAAATGCATACATTAACCATACACATTTGTCCTATTAAAAACACAATCCCTTCAGGCCAAACAGCAAACATCAAAGGACATGCTGCTTAATCAGGCAAAGGGTAAGGAGGGAGGCAAAAGTACAGGGCAGAGGGGAGTGTCTGTGTGTGTGTATATGTGTTTGTTTATTTCACCACAGCTCTCCGTTCGCTCAGAGACTGAGGCCCGCTGTCATACAGGACGGGAGCTCCCCGTTGGAAACAGCTGAAGTGTGTCAGAGAGAGACAAAAATAAGATCTCACCTCTTTTTCTACCTCAGGAATGAATAACTTCACAAAGTTGTCTGGAAACACTCCCTGTTTGCCATTCAGCTCTCCAAGCCACCAACCAGCGTCTGCACACTCCTACACACAACAACAAACAAAGAAAGCACACATTTCAGAAGTCTATCCGTGTTCTAACCAAGCCAGACATGATGTCAGTAACAATTTGTCCATCCACACTGAAAGCAGAAATGCCAAACAGAACATATTTGATGTATAATATACTGTATAGCTATCTAGAGAGGAATTATGAACCAATAAGATTCCAGTGGGTGTGGCCATTAAAAATGAATAACTAATAACATGAAATGCATATATAGTAGCTAATTTTATTGGTTGATTACAATTTTGAGTTGTAATCATCACCATACTCACCTTATTGATAATCGTAACAATATCTCCTTCTTTGATTGAGAGCTCATCTTCGTTCTGACCTTCATACGGGAAAATTACCTTGCAAAACTCCTTTGCTGTAATTAAAATTTTCACAGCCACATCAAGATACAATTAAGTCATATTTGCATAGAATAATCTAGGCATTTAAATAATCCACAGTACAGGTGTGATCTAATCCTGTTACCTTTGGCCTTGTTGTCAGGCTCCGCCTTCATTGTTTCCTGGGCAACAGCTGGAGTGACTTTCTTCACCATCTGAGACTGAGGAGAATCAGATACTACATTGAACATGACATTCAAAAGTTTGTCAGTAAGATAAAATAAAATGCAAAAATATGTATTACCAGTTAAAAGGTAAAATTGTGAGATATTGCTATACCAACTGTTTTCTATTTTTAATATATTTTAAAATGTCATTTATTCATGTGACGACAAAGCAGCCATTACTCCAGTCTTCAGAGTCACATGAGCCTTCAGAAATCATTCTAATATGCTGATTTGATGCTCAAAAACATTTCTTATAATTATCAGTGTTGAAAATAGTTCATATTTTTGTGGAAACTGTGATTCAGGAGAACCTTTTTCAGGAGAAATAGAACGTTCAAAAGAACAGCATTTATTTGAAATATAAATATTTTGTAACATTATAAATGTCTGTACTTTTGATCAATGTAATGTGTCCTTGCTAAATAATTAATTTAAAAAAATCTTAAAATTAATAATGGTACTGGTAGTGTAATTTTTTTAAATAAATATACATTTATATTGTATATTATACATCTTTATATATATAATATAATAATATATATATATATAATAATACATTTATGTTAGATATTTTATAATCATAAAAATGTATACATTCTAGGGCTGTTTTAAATAAATATTTTTAAAAAAGTTAAATATATACATGCATGTGTATGTATTTGTATATACATAATTATTTACAGTACACACACACATATATATTGTGTAAACAAACTTTTATTTTGAATGCGATTAATTGTTTAACATTTAACTCATAAATCATAATAATATCAATATTAATTCATATTAAAAATTATAATGCTATTGAGTGTGCATGGCTCTCAACGAGGGCATTTATTTCACAAACAACAATTTGCAGAATTAGTTCAAAACTATTGTGCGGTTGGGAGGCCATAAGGAAGTTGTCAGAGGCCCAGTGAATTCAAACGTGTGAATAGCATACTGTCCATTTTATTCTGTTTATCTGGCCACGTTCCCACAGGGGAGCCACAATCCTTCCACAAACATGGCAGGGAATCAATCCATCCTGACATACAACAAGCTCTTTAACATCCCGTGCTCCCAGTGTGGGAGCACACACACACACACATTCACTATGTTCACTCAGGAAAAAAAACCTGCCCACTCTTCCTGCTTCTCCTTCTCTTCCTTTTCCTCTCATTTACAGCATTCATGATGGAGTCGGGCTAACAAGCGCCATGTGGCACCCAAATGTTTAAACGACATAATAGGAACATCATTACAACATCTGGCTGCAGTGCTCTTCTCAAAGGCCTCGTCATCTCTGTGAAGACCCTACAGTGACTTCCACCCCCGAACACCCATAGTGCATTGTCTCGAAGACCAAATCACCGCCACATGAAAAGAAACATCTCAGCTGTCGTATTTAACAGCTCACTTCTAGCGAGGAAGCCACAGTTTTAGCATCATTAACACACTGTAGAAAGACAGACAGATAAAGAAAGGGTTGCAGAGAAAAATAGGTCACTTCTTATTTACCTTCGTCTTTGCTCAAAATGACAAAACAATCCTTCAGAAATATCCAGTGTGGATACTTAGCACTGTATGCGCAAGCCCTGTCTGCAACAGGAACCGCCAACAAGCTTTCAGTCTAACTGCGGTTCACTCCCCCCTGAGTCATGACAGTCTCTTACAGTCTTACAAGCCCGACTTCTGCTTTAAGTCAGCCCTAAAGTCAGGAAACCACTCAGAGAGAGTGAGAGAGAGAGGAAGAGGAGGAGAGGGGTGGATATGGAAAGAGAGCAATGTCAGGGTGTGGTAAATTTGTATGTGGGTAAACCTTCATCTTATAAACAACACTGCATTTTCATATGGCAATAATCACTTGCCTTGCAAAGTAGAAAATTGTCTCGGGTTGTGACAGGTGTTAAGCACAGGAATGGAATATATATAATAATAGTTCTGGAGAGATTTCCTTTTCTTTCGGGCTAAACAAAGTGAGGCTGAGAAACACAAAGTGCGGAAGACATTACATAAACACTTCTTTGACAATAACTTCCTTTCTTAGTGACAGAATGTACCAGCTCACCATGTGTGTGCCATGTTTCTCCACGCACACAAGTTGTGTTTTCATGTTTTATGTGGACTTTCCATAGACATAACGATTTTTATACTGTACAAACTGTATATTCTATCCCCTTAGACTAACCCTACCCCTAAACCTACATCTTTCAACCAACATTTCCATTACAGGAAACCTGATGGGGACCAAAAATGTCCTCACAAGGACAAGGATTTCGGATATTGCCATAACTGTGGAGACATTTTGTCCCCATTATGTAGGGTTTACCAGGCCCCACACATGTGCATATTGCAAATTGCCTACTATTTCTTTAAATAACGTGAAATAATATCATGCAACTATAAACATTTAAATAGTATTAAGGTAATTTGTTCTCACATGACCTCATTATGTTGCATTTTTAACTCAGGTAAATATGATTATTTAGTGATTAAGTTTGTGTACCAAAATTCTGGTATTACTTTTGATTCAATTATCATGGGAAATAGAAGATCAAATTGAGCAGATTGCTTTATAGGTACAATAATGAGGGCATTGTACTGTGTTGTAAACCAATAAATAATTATTTTATATATTTTTAATACATATATAAGAAATATTTTCAAATGGACCATTAAATGAGTTTTAGATGATGGCAAAGATAATTTATATAGGAAAATATGGGAAATTATTAACATATATATATGGGAAATAATTAACATCATGTGATAATCAATATGGTACCGATATATTGTGCATCCCTAGAGTACTGTAAGCATGTAGAAAATTCACATGAATATGGTACACACTGTGTACTGCAGAAATATTATGCATAGTATGATACTATTTCACACATAACCATTGACTTTCTAACCACACAGACTCACACTTCTGGGAAAAGAAAAAAGAAATAAAAGGCATAAATTAAATGTGGGACTAATAAAGACAGCTAATGATGGATAGAGAATATGAGGAAATGAGCAAAGGAATGCATGCTACTCTCAGTGGGACAGGAAGGCAGAAAGGTTTTAATGAACAAGAGACAGTGGGGCCGAAGGCAAAGTGAACGCAGGGGACCAAGATGGAGAAGGCCTGACTTTAATTACTGAGGAAGAGATTCGTACAATCTGAGAAACACACATACACTTTTCTTTTGCTTCATTAAAACAGAGATTCCAATATTCCAAAATCACCTTCTCTGCCTCATTGTCCATGTCCATGGATCGTGGTCGGAGCTTGATCGGCTGGTCTTTGAAGATGTCCCCGAAGCCGAACCCCCGAACCTTTTTGGGCTGAATTTCAGAGCTGGAGGACACACTGCCAGTGTCAGACCGTAAACTACTGGAGTCGCCGCCATCACTCTCTGAGCCGGTGCTGTCCTTTATACCTGCAAACACACAAACACGTTTCAAAGGAGGATTGAATGCATTTGCATGCAGCTTTGCATGTGCATTCTTCACAGCTGGACTGTTAGAGTAGATCTGTCCAAGGATCCCTAATGATAGTGCTGTGCACGGTTCTTTAACGGTCCAGGTGGACCGTTAAAGAACGCAACACACACGCCTCGTGGACATCCTATAGAATTCAACCAATCAGATGACGACTGTTTCCAGATAAGTGTGCCATATGCAGCAGACGTTCAGCCTACGTGGGCATGATGTCTGAGGCTGAGACTAGGTTAGATGTAGCTGGATATTTTGTAAGAACTTATTTTAAAGCATCTGGATGCATTTCTTCCACGTGTCACCACTCATCTAAGTGACTTCATCAGCTGTAGGGAGGAGGTGGAGATTTCCTCACACTTAACCTCATTACACTTTGTAACATCACAAAGAGTCGCAAATCACTGTGGGAGTCGCTTGCTTAATGGTGTGAATCACGACTGTCATATGCGATGGGATGAAACGTTCATGTTTCACCATCTGCTTGTTTGCTGGGAAATTGCCACTTCAATAAGCCAATATATCTTCAATAAGAAGAAAAACATGAGGAAGCATTTTTAGATGTGATCAAGAGAGTATGTGGTGTAGAGACTGACTGGTTCGTGTGCTGCGCGTGTCATCCTGTGGGGTCAGATCTTCAGCCTCGGCCAACACCTCCTTGGTGAAGTTAGAGGGGAACATCCCAGTTTTGCCGTTGAGAGTGCCTTCCCACCATCCCTCCTCCACCTGGACGAGAACACACACACACACACACACACACACACACACACACACACACACACACACACACACACACACACACACACACACACACACACACACACACACACACACACACACACAAAAAGGCAGTTTTAAGAATTATAGACTCCATATTTGGTAGAAACAATCTATGACATGAAAAATATTTATAATGTGACTATAATGGTCAAGTATTTATTTGAAACCACAGTCTCTACTCACCTCTCCCAGAACCTCAATAACATCTCCGATCTTCAGTTCTAGCTCATCTTCATTCTGTGGAGTGTAGCTAAAGGCAGCTTTGCAACGCCTTTTTCTGATTGCCTCACCTGTTCACATGAAATACATGTGGATAAATCAGTAAATAACAGAACGGAGCAGCACTTACACATTCCAGCACTAGGTGTCTCTCTTCTCTTTATGCTAAACAATTAGCAACACATTTTGCTCCAGTGCTGATCACTAAACACACAGACTTCTGTGGCTCATGAATCAGCCTCTGAAAACATTTACTCAGGTTCTCCACAGATTGGAGAAACTAGGCATCCCACTTTGACCTATCGATATTAATATGCCATACACAGCTGAGACTGCCTAAATATTTCAATACTCAGGACTCTGCAGAAAACCAGTAAGACACATATTTTGACTCACATTTTCTTTGGAAACCAAGATCTCTATCTGCAAAACAAATTAAAGTCACATGAACCAACACTAGTGCTGTTGTCCGAAAATCAGGTGATACACATAAATTAAGGACTCTAAACAGAATGTTTCTTTGTTTCAGAAACTTAAATATAAAACAGTGAAAACAGTATCAATCCAGTAAATAAAAAAAAAAATATATATATATATATATATTATTTAAGGTCTTAAGTAATAATAAACATTCAGTAAATACACTGGCTGTGTCTAAAAGCTTAAAAATCCAAGGTAGGAAGGCATCAAGGGATGTTTGAATCCAATGTTAGAATCCTGAATCTGATTAATTTTTGAAGGCAGCATAGATGTATCCTTCGCTGCCTTTAATATCACACAATCTTGTACTTTCTATTTTGTGACAGTTGAGCTAAAAAAATAAAGATGGCATCTAAAAGTTGCGGCTGGTGGTCAGTTTGTGTGTAAATTTTATGTTTGTTTTTTTTGCTTTTGCTTTTATGTCATTTCTAGCAAAAAAATTAAATAACTGTGTAACAAGTCAGCAGCCTAAGTTTTCGGATGCAGCCACTGAATTTTTATCACATCTTTACAAGATTATATCACTAATATTATATCACTAAGTAAGTGTCCTATTTTGATGGTTATATTTTCAGCCATATTTTTTAATTATGCAATTTAATTTAATTTGGCAAAATACTCAACTAATTCAGCCAACCTGATCTCTGACCAATCATATGAATAACAACGAAGACAATATGTGAAGCTTATGTAATTGTCTGCATAAAGGTGATTTAATAATGCTTAATTGTGTAGCGTCACATGCACATCATACACAGGAAGAGGTAGTAAATGGTTTCTGGTCCGAGGAGAGTAATACTGTACTTACTCTTAAAGGCCCAATCACACATACACACATAATCCCATTACGACTGGTCTGATGGACAAATTCTGGACCCATATGGGTGACTTGGCACATTTAAGAAGGATGATTCTTTGCTACAATTTTTTTTCCACTCTTTTCGTCTGCGAGAAGCAAATGTGAGCTAGATCTCTGTTTAATTGAATCCTTGATCCACAGCAACTTTAACCAGCCCCCAAATCCTGTCCTGTGAGACATGAGGGTGTGTTTGTGTGGGTGTATTATGCTGAATAAGCACTGGACTACTTTTCAGATCAGAAACACTACCTTTCCTGGCGGGTCTGAGGCTGGGCTCTGATTTCGGGCTGGTGCTGCCATTCGACAGGTCAGATTTGGATCCGGCCAAACTGGACTCTTTCTTCACCTCCTTTTTCGAGTCTTTCTTTATCTCCTAAAATAGAAAATGGCATTTAATGCACAGAAACATTAGGGGGAGCACTAGTCCATTTTCATTCACTGTGTGCCTGTGCGTGTGCGTGTGCGTGTGCGTGTGTGTGAGTGAGAGTGTGCGTGTGCGCGCGCGTGTGTGTGTCTGTGCATGTGTGTGTAAGACAGGCAGACAGAGAGGCGGTGATAGGCCTCAGTGCAGCAGAGCAGAGAGGCGTTCATTTCCTGGATGGGCCTTATAATGACTAAGAGTCAACCTCTAACACACACAGCTTTAAAACACTTCTCCATCTGTTTGTCCGTCTGTTAGCAGAAGTAGCATCTCAGTCTGTACGTCTGTTAGCAGAAGTAGCAGCTCTGTCTGTACTGCACGTCTCTCTCCCTCCACTAGGACTGTTATGGTTGTTAAAATGTGGCTGGTGATTAATTGTAATTCAAATAATTGTGACTAAGTATTTAATTGTCTATTTAGTTATTTTCAGTTTAATACACATGAAGCTCACATTAAACTGGTAAACAAACTATGATTTGGGTGATCCCAGGTAGAATTACTACTGATACTAAAGGAAAATATATATAAATATGAACATGTTAAATATTTTAATACATTTTTTAATAATAATAATAATAATAATAATAATAATAATAATAATAATAATAATAACAATAACAACAACAACAACAACAACAACAACAACAACAACAACAACAACAACAACAACAACAATTTACAACACAGACAAGTTTCACAGACAGGGCTTAGATTAAGTAAGGATTAGGCTTTAGTTCAATTAGGACATTTAAGTAGCTTTTATTATGTGCCTTAGAACAAAAAAAAAAAAAAAAAAACATTACTGGGAGACATGCATATCTTGAGACTAAAAACAATGGCACTGACATTTTTTAATATAGTTTCTCAAACATGCATTCTAGTCTGTGAAACCAGGGGTCTATGTCTCTGCCTTAAATTCTTCACTTTTACACAGCTTTTACAGAAAGGGAGTTTGGTTAAGCCCTTGCACGAAGGAGGATGACCTAGTTGATCGTAGTTTTAAATGTACTCCTCATTCCAAATCTGAAGTAGTGTTCATTTTCTCTGAACTCAGCAACCTGTAATGGTTATTAAGGTTATTACTAGGAATGCGTGATATATCGGCCACCATATCGGTATCGCCCAATATAAGCTCATTTTTAAATGTTAACATTATCGGCCCAATAAGAAAATTTGGCCAATATATTAAAGCCGATAAATAATGAATTATTTCCTTCAGCTGAGACTCTTCAGATGCTCACTGTTCGCTATGATGGTTTTGAATTGCTTATGATTGGAATCACTTCAAAAAAGGAAAATACAGTTAAGTGCAACAAGTCTGTCATACAGGCTACATAAAATTATTGCGTGATTGGATCATGGCTTTTAATAGTGAGACTTTTGTTTTTGTAATCAGGCTCTCAAAAATTATATGAAAATTGGATTTAGATTGATTGGCTTTCAAATATAAAGAATAATCGGTCGGCATCCCCATTTATTATACCTGTGCAGATGTAAAAATAAAGTGAACCTAAAGTGTGTTGCATTTGTAATGGAGGATATATATGCAAATACATTGCAAACTGAACATTGCCTGAGATGGTCTGGGTTTGTCTGAAGAGTTCATAATACAATATATCATGGTACTATATGATAGTCATTTAAAGTGCACAATGTTTGTTCTACCCTCCTTACTCTCTCATTCTGTTTAGAGGAACTGTGAATGTAAGGTATCTGACTTCATGGCCTGTCTAAAGGTTAAGAGAACTGCTGAGAAAGATCTCGAGCATCTCTTGGCTCACACAGAGCTGTCATCCTTTCTCAATTTCCTGCATGTTATCTTTCTCTGCTCTCGCTGCAAGTTCTTTCTGCGTATTTTACTCTCTCACTCACTCTGACATGGTTATTTATTTAGAGGAATAAGAGCAGACTATCTTCTCTCTGGATGCGTCATACTTGCAGATTAAGTTGTCATTCTGCAGGTGGACAATCATAAATCTCAACGATATTTTCAAGGAGCACATTACATTCTTAAATCTGACTCGTCTCTCCATCATTGACTCATATTAAAGACCACATTAAATGGTTTAATATATGCAATTCCTTTTCTGTGGTAATATATTTCCTTCTGAAAAGAAAAAAAAAAGTTAAGCCAGGACATCATCAAAGGGCTTGTGCTTTACTTTAAATAGTTAAATTTGCCCCCAAACCCAAAAGATAATTTGCATTTTTGAGCCATGGGCTCCTCTGCAATTTCAAATACAATTTTGGATTTATAACATAACATGATCTGTGATTAATACTGCTAAAACAAAATGTAAAAGTCCTGTTAACAAAAAGAATCAGTATATTTGGTGGATTTGATCAACTTTTAGGTATAAATGGATTCATGGGGTCTTTCATCTATCATTAAACTTCATTAGTGGTGCAAAAATCTTTACATATCCTGCAGATAAGCCTCCTCTATCTAAATTAGTTCAAAACATTGACATCCAACTAAACACACATTTTTCAGCTAGTTAATATGTTTCAAAAATCCAAGAAATAATAGATGCGTTAAAAAAATAAAATAATAATAATTAAAAAAAAAAAAAAAAAAAAAAAAAGAAATGGGAAGATGCCTCAGAATTTATTATGACACATAAAACAGGAAGTGTCCTCACAAAGGAAAAAGCGATTTTCTTTTCTGAATAATGTGCAGAAATATTAAATTAAAAGTTATCAGCCAGGGAATGAAATAAGGTTACAGTATAGTCAGCTTTGTGTGAGAAAGAGATAAAGCGGTGAACAGTCTAGGTGTGAAATGAAAAGGGATCAGTGAAAATGCTACATAAGAGATGTATTCAACCATAAAAATCATACATTTAACATCCACTCAGCAGACCGCTCACATGCGCAAGAACTTAAAACCAGACCACAATATTCTCTTGATATCACACAATTTTGATGTCAATTTTATAAGTAAAAAGTCAATCAGCATTTGCTCGTCTACTTCTAAAATTTTCCTTGATGAAATTCAGCTGATGTTTTTGCAATGTTTATGGTTTATCGTGTATGTAAATATACTCCTTTTCCATTAGACAAATATGATGCCTAAAATAGAACATAATCAATATTTTGGTCTGTTGTTTTAGAAGACAAAGAATGGATATTTTAAATGCATGTGATGTATTGCTAAAAGCTTGATTCCCCAATCAAAAAAGGGAAGCTTGAGGGAAGACAGAATTTACTGTGCTAAAACACACACACACACAGGATGAAAAGTCAGGAGATAACCAGACCGATTGAAAGGACAGAGCCCTCAACAGCAAATAAGAGTTGACCTTGAGCAGCATATCACACTGGATCCTGTAAATGTCTGTATTGTGTTGCTTGTGTGTGTGTGTGTGTGTGTGTGTGTGTGTGTGTGTGTGTGTGTGTGTGTGTGTGTGTGTGTGTGTGTGTGTGTGCGTGTGTGTACACACATCTGTGTGTATCCCAGAAACATTCTTTCCAAGAAAAAACCCTGAAAACAAAATTCCATTCGCTCTGCCATAAGTACCTTATCAAGTTATTTATGATGAAAAGAACATACTGCAACCGTCTTGCTGAAAAGACCAGAAGAATTTCATGCTAGTTCAGGATGGTTAGTGCTGGTTTGGTGCTAGTTTAGCTGGACTATGAAAATTAAAATATTTGTGTATGCATGCACGTCAATCAAATGGAACAAAACAAAGAAAGTGAATGGAATCATTCATTCAGGTATTAACAACTTTTGTATATTAATAACTTATTCTATTGCTTTCGCTTATTCTATAGCATACACCATATAGAGAACTGCACTGTTTGAAAGACAGCATTGGGTTGCAGTCCTAGCATTAACTACTGTTAGTGTGCTAAGTTCTCTCAGTCATTGTGTTTTAGCAGACAGGCAGGCCCATTGATTGATGGGTCGTCTCCAAACTCCACATCTCACAAAGTCCTACTGTTCGATTCGAATCGGCCTGTGCCAGCCATCAGCATAGAGCTGATGAGCTCTGAAAACATCTGAATACGTCAGTGTTCAGAAGCGAAGTGAGTGTCACTGCGTACTATCATCAATAAAACCTGAATTATTTAAATCAAAGTATGCATTTCTGGATAAAAACTGGTTGTGTGGCTGTTGGAGCTCCTCCCTATTAGGTTGACCTGATTCTAACCAATACCACACTTGGTTTTGGTTAGAGAGTGGTAAACAAGTTATAACAAGGTAGATGCAGCTCCACCACCACCAAGCTGACAAAAGCATGGATGGTATGGCATATGTGTGATGGTCTACCTGCATACCTTATGGTGTCGCTACCATGGCAACTTATTAAAGCCAGGCCCCTAGGGGCCAAAGTACAGCTGGAGATCACATAGTAGGTCAAACACTGAAACTTGAGCAAGAAGAATGGGGAGGATAATGCAGACCCATTAACACATTAGGAATGGGTCACAATGGCCGACTAGTCACAAAAAACTAGATTATTTTGGCTATATACTTTAGCTAGTGCATTAGGCATCATAAGTGTAAAATATATGAAAACTGTTATTTTGAATTGTAGTAATATTTTACAATATTGCTGTTTTACTTTATTTTAATCAAATAGATGCAACCTTGGTGAGACTTTGAAAAACGTTAAAAAAACCTTACCAACCCCAAACTTGTGAACAGCATATGCACAATTTAACATTACCCTAAAAATGCTGCTAAATGGTGTAAAAGTATTAGTTATTTCATGTTACAGCATTAACTAATGTCACATTACAAAAATGTGTCTTATATATCCTATACATTAGCTGTTAATCAGTTTGCATGATAAAACAAAAAGTTGTATACTCAAAATCCTTTTTAATGCACCCAAACTTGTTTATTACACAAGACGGCTGGTCATTTAGGCAGTCCGCTAACTTGTTGATTTTTGAAAACCATTTAGAAACCATTTAGCATTTTTAGTTAAAACTACACTATAGAAAAGTACATTTTACACAAAAAACATTTTAAGATGGTAACTGTGGTGTTTGTGGAGGGGGCAATCACAACCCGTCATTTTGCGCACATCTCACTTTACAGCACGCAGCTGCAAAGGCTCACATTTTTAATACACGCTTCCTGCCAAACTCAAAGGCTTCAACATAGCTAAAGTCAAACCACAGTGTGTAGCTGCAAACTTCTGCAGTGCGCCCAATCAAAAACGATATAGTACGCACACACACAGAGATACGGACCAGACCAGACCTTTTCTTTTTAAACTATAAAAAATAAACATGGCAGCAGAAACAGCGGTTTTGCAATGCATCGTGGGAACAGAAGATGCCTAATCAGACTTACCTGACAGAGAGAGTCTGGGTTTATCAAAGGAACAGAGGAGGGGCGTTCACATACTTGCATACTTTAGGCCACAAAGCATTCACCTTCCACCACATACTGACTGACTATTCGTGCATGAATCTCTAACATGGTTATTCTTTTAACACACTGACACACACACACTGAGCTCATACTCAGGCCTGTCACAAGACTCTCTTTCACTGACTTCCTGTTCGCAAAAGCATTAACAGAGCTCTCAAAGTGTGTGTGTGATCTACATTCGTCCACCCCCTGCTCACTGGTCTGCTCCAGATGGTCAACGGTAACTGGTTTCCACAGTGTCCCATCATTCCTCTGCCTTTCACTACACAGGGAGGAGAAAGAAAGTCATCATGTGCTTCAGGGAATGACAGGCTCTCTCATACACAACAGTGTAGACGACCTTGGTACACTAGTGCTGCTGTTTGATCAATGCCACGGGCCCGCTCATGCTGAGAACCAGGCTGCATGATTATTTATTCACATAAAATAGATTTCACGTATGAAGACAGAAGAGGTGGATAATGGAAATGTCTCCCGTACACCACCAAAACATGTCTCAACAGCTGTTTTTAACAATATTTATTCCATAAAGTCTAGAATATAGAACAACACAGAATACAGAAGTAGCTACAACAATAGTCAGATATTTTTTTAAAGAAATTACCTTAGCTTGATGTTAAATGCTTGAATTTAGCATGTTAACGTATGCATTAGGCATCAGGAAAGGGTCAAAATGTATATTGCAGCTAATATAGCAAGTTAGCAGCTAGCAAGCTAACTTGCAGATACAATGTGCAGTCTTAAATAATAGGTACATAGTAGATTGATCCGATATTTTAAATATACAGATGCTTCACATACAAATAACAAGGTCAAGGCCAGGATGGTTGGCAAGTTTTAGATTGTCTTACGTTTTGATTTAGTTAGCATGCTAACAGTGTGTTATACTTTAGCTGTTAGACAGTTGGCAGAGTAAAATCCTCTTGAAAAGGTTGTGTACTAATTGTTGGCTCAATTGCTTTTGATCAAAGTCCCTATCAAGGAAAGTCTCTTCACTCGGCAACCATATTTGCAATGACTCCAGGCAGCTATCTCGGGCATACAAGACCAAATCCTATCTATTTGAATGAGGGAATCCTGGAATCTCAAAAACTGCTTGCCAAACTCACAATTAAATAACATATCAAATCAGCAATAAAATCTGACATGAACTGTCCCATAAATGTTGTTTCTTATGCTCAAATAGCGTTAGCCTTTTTTTAAGGCTAAATGAGCCAATGCGCATGTGCAGTCCTAAGCGCTAGTCTCAGGTTTCTATGGGAACCGGAGCTTCTAACAGCAGCGGCAGTTTCTCCCATTCATGAGTAATAGGAGTGAACTGTCTTTCTATATCTAGAGACTTTGTTTTGATGCTCCACTTTCTTTTCCATTCCATTCCACTTAGATCTTTCAGAATATAGGTTGTTTCCACAAGTCTTAAAGTATATTTACCATTGTTTGGCAAATTTTCATAGGTGAAATCCCATCATTTCAATAGGAATACACACAGACAGGAATTTCATGTGAGGGCAAAAGATTTCACAAAAGGTTCAATTACCAATACAAATTTGACCAATAGAAAGTTGCTTGGTTTGAAAGTGACTTCTGTGCGAGCATACATTGCTAAACTATTAACTAGAGACAATAGACCTTTTTTATACAGCAAAATAATCCAATTATTCAGTGCTTCATTTGGGAAAAATTTGTTTAGGCAATTCATTGTTCAGACAACCCAAAGTAGTTTTGCACATGCCTAGTCTTAAAATATAGACTACACATTTGGTTACTTCAATTGGTTCATTTGTTAAATCGTCACAAACATGCAAACATTTCCAAGGCTATGTGAAATCCTCTGAAACAAGGTTAAAAGGGTCCTTAGCAATAGGGGTGGTGGATGAGAATTTGTCACAATGACGAGACTGCATCAAAGTGCAATTCTGACTAGAATAGAAGAATGGAGCAAGAACAATGAATGACAAAAAACTCTAAGAATCTAGCACACCACCAAAACCTCTCTCTCATTTTAAGAGGTTAAATGCTCTACAAACCAGTTAATCAGCAAGTGCTTCAGGATGCTGGGATACAGAATTCCACGTTTCAGGGTGAAATGCTATGCTTCATTGGCTGTGACACAGTTTTGTGAGCTGCCGCCCCATGGATTATTAGTGCAGTGGAGCGAGAACAGTGCCCCGTGCTGAGACACATTCGTACAAAAGTACAGATAGGTAGAAATGACAATCACACATACAAAAACAAGAACACGTATGTAGACACATACACACACGATTTTGAAGGATTTAGTTAGACAGCTCAGAGACCAAGTAAAATGTAAAGCACCTTTACGGAGAGAATGTTTATGGTATGAAGATGAAAACTAGACTGGACATTTGTTTATCCATCCATCCATCCAATGAGATAGTAAGGAGTGTCTGAATGACATGTGAAACAACCAATCACTGTTAGATATTTGTACTAGGGCTAGGTAACTCTGAAATGGATGATGCCAGAATAATAAAGCGTGCAGTTGCAACAATAAATAAAAATAAATGTATCCAATAAATAAATACACTTCTTAATAACAATAAATAATGCCAACTGTCTTTGTGAAACGTTGCAAAGACAACAGCATAGAATAGTTTCATTTAGCTCATCCACTTGAATATATTCCAAATATTCCATGCCATGAATCATGCAAACTTTGGCAAAACCAGTGATTAATTGTTCTGCGTGTGGGCCATCTGACACTAAATCTGAGCAGATCAAGTCTGTTCTGCTGAATCATAAATGCACTGGAGATGCTGGAGTAATGCCAGTCACAATTTACTGCTAAACGTCAATATATATTCACGGTTCCAAAACCCTAGTTGATGAAAAAAAACGACAATAATTTGCAAAAATGCAAATAATGAATAATAATAAAAAAACATAGAATATATGAAATCCAAAATATAAAATGAGATCTACTGAAACAATTACCCAGAAAGAGAGAGCAAAAGTGAGATAGAAAAACCAAAGGTTAAAAGGTCATTTATGACAGAACATAATCTCCTTATTTCAATTCAGAGAATAGCAGATTATCTGATCTTAATTAAAAACATGATACTGAAACAATCCTTGCCAGCTGTGTCGACTTGAATCAGAGAATGAGATAAAAAAAGAAAGAAAAGCAGGATGACATAAATCCAGACATGATTGAGCGCTTGTGAAGAACAGATGCCTGTCTATTCTAAATTATATCGCTCATTTAATCACAGAAGAGGCTAAATTATCGGCCTATTATCACATCATCAAAACAGGAAGTTGGGGTGCATGAATGACTGAACCAATCTGCTAGAGAGGAAGCCCCCTTTAAAAAAACCTGACAGGCCCGCTAGACTACAAGAAATCTGATTGAGCTTTGTTAAAGCGATTCGAGCATCATGGCAGAGCACAAATCGACAGACAAACAGGATAAGGGGCGAGATTTACTTGTGGCAGACCTCAAACAGGAAACACCTGTAGATGGCAACATGCTTTTTTATGTCTCTTTCTCTTAAAGATAAATGCACACTTCCACGTATACATCAGAATAGAATGAGTCAGATGGTCCACTGGTTATCCTCGACTAGTTATAAGTGTGGTTGAGTAGAATCTTTAGTGCGCTTTAGGGACATAACTTATTTGAGAGGGTTTTAGCACACTACGATTTAGCATGCTGAAATTGAAAGAGAAGTTACAAAACAAACTAAAAGTAAAAACGAAATTAAAAAAAGTGTTCCTTTTAAAAGCACAGCCTAAAATGAATAGACGGGATGCCATAGAGCTAAGAACCGCACTTTGTCTTCAAGTCACAGACACAAGTCACAGCTGCTCAACTGCATTTTTCCCCAAAGTTGACCGTCTGACCATGATCTGATAAGAGATTATGTAAGATTATACACTTCTCAAGTGAGCAGGGGTCTGGGAATGAAGCTAGACAAAATTCAACACATTTTCCAGATGCTTATTTCCTGAAACACCATGAGTGTCTGAATGTTCACGCCGCTTTCTCACAAACCCAGCGGGGAGAAAAGACACTACAGATATGCTCAATCGTTTCTCCTGGAAAGGATAAAGCTTAAATAAAGAGAATGGTGAAAATATCTAAAAATTCTTACATTAAGAAGCATTTGCTAGACAAGCAAAAGAGTTTTGTCTTGTTTTGGGGAAAATAACTCAAAATTAAGTGAGTTTTTGCTTAAAATAAGCAAAATAATCTGCCAAGGGGGTAAGCAAAATAATGTTTTCTGTTTGAATTGAGATTATTTTGCTTACCCCATTGGCAGATTATTTTACTTATTTTAAGCAAAACTCACTTAATTTTGAGTTATTTTCACCCAAAACAAGACAAAACTCTTTTGCTTGTCTAGCAAATGCTTCTTGTTTTAAGAGTTTTAGATGTTTGGACTAGAAACAAGACAAAAATACTAAGTAAGAAAAGCATTTTTTTGCAGTGTTCTGCTCAAGTTTCTTGGTTCTAGATTTTTCCCCTGAGAAAAATAACACATACACATACACATATAAATATATATATATATATATATATATATATATATGTATATATATATATATATGTGTGTGTGTGTGTGTGTGTGTGTGTGTGTGTGTATATATATATATATATATATATATATATATATATATATATATATATATATATATATATATATATATATATATATATATATATATATATATATATATATATATATATATATATATATATGTATATATATATATATATATGTGTGTGTGTGTGTGTATATATATGTATGTATATATATATATATATATATATATATATATATATATATATATATATATATATATATATATATATATATATATATATATATATATATATATATATATATATATATATATATATATATATATATATATATATATACATATATACATATATATATATATATATATATATATATATATATATATATATATATATATATATATATATATATATATATATATATATATATATATATATAAAACAAAGAAATAAAAATTACACATGCCTCCCAGGATTTTCAGAAAAGAACTACCAAAAGATTTACCAAAATTTGCAATCAGAAGTCAAAGAACTCAAATTCATTTCATTAAATTCTCCAAAACCAAAGGATCACACACACACACACACACACACACACACACACACACACACACACACACACACACACACACACACACACACACACACAATGCATTTTCATATGTATCCTAAGGAATTTTATGTGATACTTAAATTACACATACACTAGTTTTGTACTACTTTTGACAGTAAAGACATTTATAATGTCACACAATACATAAATGTTTCAAATAAATGCTGTTCTTTCCATGCTTCAAAAAGTCCTGAAATATTGAGCAGCACAACGGATTTAATAATGCTGATCTGCTGCTTAAGAAACATTTCTAATATTTGAATGACTTCTGAAGGATCGTGTGACTGAAGACTGAGGTAATGATGCTGAAATTTCAACTTTACCATCACAGGAATAGATCACATTTGACAATATATTAAAATGATAAACAGATATTTTAAATTGTAATAATATTTCACAATATTACTGATGTTTTTACTGTATTTTTGATCAAATAAATGTAGCCTTGGTGACAATAAGATACTTAAAAATTTTACAGACCCCAAACTTTTGAATTAAGTATCCTCCTGAGATATTAAAGGAGACATGGACACAATGTGTTTTACTAATACAATAGCTAGTGCAAAAGCCCTACAGATTGCCATCCATCTTGAATGTGATTTGATCACTTAAACCAAACAAAAAAACAGCTATCACAAGAGGTGAAGAGAATGTACAACAAAACTGGAATGGAATAAGTCATGGAATAAACTTTG